>APFE030870737.1:129048-142500 GCA_000404065.3 Pinus taeda | reverse complement strand
AAAATGTCTGTCATCCATCTTGACCATCCCTGAGTCAGTCCTTGCAACTAAATTTCTTCAACTTGATCTATGATTTCGTGTCGTGAGCTTGCTTACGACGGATCGCTTTCTATCGACTTCGACTCATTATCTAGAAAGATGATCTAGGAATCATCAGTGCCTTGAAATCTGCATGCCTTAATGGTAGGTTTCTCGCCTTTGATGACAGTTTACATCATCGACTTTCGATCAAAGGATTCCATGGCATGTTCGACATCAACACATCTTATCACATTTCATGGATTGTGCGGAGTACTTTGAGAGCCATTGTCATTATTGGTGGTTTCTCTCATGCTTGTTAACAATTTACATCATTGACTGGTACTCAAGCGATTTCTACCATGTTCGACTTTGACACATTTAATCACATGGATAGAATCGTACTGTTTCGGGACGCAGAAATGAAGACCCTGGATCTAGTTTCCACCATCCAGGTTGCGAGGAATTTTGTATTCATTATATTATGGACTATTCATAAACAGATGGCTGCGTCCATACTGTGTTCACATGTGTCTGTACTTATGATTTGTTATGAGATCATTCCTATATCAGAGCAGTAGTTAATCTTCTAGTCAGTTTTCAGTCTCTTATTCAGTTTTTATCTGAGTATGGGAATTCCTACCTCAGCGATGATATGATCTCATATATATATTTTTCATTGAATTTTTTTACAGGTTCCAACCGGGCTCTCCACAAGATGATCCTTGAAATGATAAAGCACTTCACTCTTCCTATATGATAAATGAAAAAATCCTCATATACTACAGACTTCACACTTTAGGGGGAAATCTGTTACAAAAAAATATCGTCACCTTGATTATTTGCAGTCGGTATGGTGTAACCCAGCCCAAAGGTCTACACTTTACACTTTACACGCAGAAGGAAAAGGTATACGTGGCAAATAAAAATCTTAACTGTGTTTGTTCGTGGGATTTTTATGTAGGTTGGTAGCTGGAGAGTTAATGCCTGCAGTAAATGCCCTGTACTCCGCCTCGAAACTGCTCCCGCTTGCCCTTCGTGCCTTAACCCTTGTTCATTATGGCATTTTTTGGATTGTTCATTCGTTATTTCCGCTCTGAGGTTTTCTGTTTTTGTCGAGGGTTTCTTGGTTCCTTTTGGTGGAATGCTGTCTGCTATGCTCTGTTGGTATGTTCAACTCTCTGTGCGGGCAAAACTCGGCCCCTCCTCTATTCGACTTGCTTGCAATTTTAATGGAAATGGCATTTGGGTTTGATGGTTATTTGGCTCGGTTCCGTGGTTTAACCTCGGTGAGTATTTCTGTTCTTCCCTCCCATACATGCACGTATTCTTTAAGGTATTTTGTTCAGCACTTGTTGCCGGTTGTTATGCCTTGTTGTTTGTGTGTATCCTCGTGGTTCTTGGTCGAGGTTTTGTAGCCATTTCCGCAAGTCACTGTGATTTTACTGTGTTTTCTTGGAACCTTGTTATCTCTGGTTTGAATCTAGTTGAGTATTATCCGCTTGTTGTTGGTTTGGAATCTCACAATGCGGCACTGTATTTGCCTTCGAGCACAGGACTTTTCGGGCGCACGTTCTTCATTCGGAATAGGTAAATACTCCTGTCCTTGTTTCAATCTTGCTCGGCTTCTCTTTCTGGAACTAACCCACTTTGTTCCTCTAGTCTACAATCACCTAAGTTCTTCAGGATGTCACACGGTTTTCTTCGGCTTCGCTCTCCCAGGTAAATTCACTGTATTGCTAATTCTCCATAGATGTTCGCACTTCTTCTTGGAATTCCCCTCTTTTCTTTCATTGTAATGCAAATGGTTTAATGTTTGCAGGTCGCTGTTGGAAACCTGGGCATGCGTATCCTCTAGGGTTTACTTGCACAGTCACTTATTCCTGGGTAGGCCTGAATCTTGAACGTCTGGTTGTAGTTTGCTTAAGATAAGGGTTATGTGAACTTGCTCAGGTCTTTCAGTTGCTGTATGGGTTCTAGATTGGCTGTATTTCTTTTGGTTACTCCTGTATTAAGTTTTACAAGAGATGGAAGTCAATTCTAGTTGGTCTTGTCAAACCCTAGTTCAGGGTTTTCTGCGTTGTGAAATTTTCCGACTATGCGTCATATTTTACTCTATGTGTGGTAGCGGATTTTGATTTTCATGGGATTGTTCTGGCTTTACAATAGTCACTGTATTTTGTGGTCCTTCGACTTTCTAAAATGAAATTTTGAAATGAAAGAAATGCAGCGTTGTTACCTCTTTGTAATTGTGCCCGCCTCTGTTATGTAGTTGCTCTTTGAATTCGAATGTTGGAAATGTTCGACTCCTGTACGCGACTTCTTCCTCTTGGACTTCTAGAGGTTATATGCCTGGATTATCATTTGTCTGTGTGCGAAATGGATCTTAATTAAATGTGTGGTTGTCTTTCATTTGTGACTGTAAGTTACCGAGGCTTCATCTGGTTGTTTAATATTTGACTGTGATTCGTGTTTGAATACATACAACAACAATTTGATAGATATTAATTGTATGGTAGTTTATCAGGCCATAAAGAAAGGTTTCATTTAGAAACCAGTAGGAAAGATAATACAGATGGACAAAAATAGTTTCTTTGAATGCTTCTGACTGTCTTTATTTCTCTTCTCTTCTAACTCAACTGAACCCTCCTCTGTTACATTTGATTTGTTTATATCTCTCTATTTTCAGTTGATCTTTACAGTTAATCCAACTGACATAGAATATGGTTACAGAAATACTATTTTTGTTAATAACTATAATCACTTGGCATTTCAAGACTTGGAGGAATAGTTGGTTCTTATTTTCGTAATTTAAAATACCATTCCTTAACTAATAACTGAGCTACAGTAATTGTAACTGAAGTAAAAAGAGATGTCTAAATTCACTGACTTTGTAAAACAAACTAAAAGAAAAATTATTACAGTAAAAATTAAACAATCTAATCGATCAATAGCCTTTGAACCTGGTTGGAATTTTTCCCAATTACGGTGAGCTGGATGCTCTTGCATCACGGTATGGGTCTATCACCACCTATACCAGCTTCCTAAGCAAGTCTCAAACCTCATCTCTTCAGAACAAGCTTTAGAAATGAGAGAAAGACATCAAAAAAGCAATGTAACTCTGGTTCCGCACTTTCTCTCACTTTTTCCTGCGGGCCCGCACCTTTTGTTCAAGATATCTGCGTAATTATACGCTCTGTATGTAAAGGGGAGGGTGCGTACCCCTGTGAAAGTCAAAAGGCACAATTTTTATCTTAAAAAGCTCACTTTGGGTTGATTCTAGAGTTTTCTAGAAGGATTTGTTACATGGATTGTTCGCTCCAAGTGGTTCATGCATCCCATAAGAGGAGGAACTAATCCCTTGTTAAGAGGAGCTATCCCTTTGAAGGAGGACTCTATCCCTTTGAAGGAGGAGCTGGTAACTGATCTCCATTGCACTATAAATTGAGGCATTGGGTCAGTGGCCAGGGAGGTTAGAAGCTGAACTTTGAGGGTAAATGCTAGTGAAATCAAGACTTCCTATTTGAGCTTAAGAGGAGAGATCACATACCTTTTTGGCCTCATTGGGGAGTGAGTGAAGCTTGTCAAAGTAGAGGAGACTTCTTGTTGGACCCTGGGAGGAGCTTGTACAACGTCAAGGCAAAGGTTGTAAGGTTCTTCTCCTTTGAATTAATACAATCAAGCTCATTTTTCTCAACAAGTATCTCATGTTATTTGTTTCATGGACTCCTTGACTTTCATGTTAAATATGTTTATAATACTGGTTATTCAGGTGCTATTTAATCGTTTGCCTTGTTTGTGTTTGTAGGTTTGCGACAAAGGAACTTACTTGGATCAAAGGAGTGAAGGCATCCCCAAACTTGCGTTGGACATGAGGTAGGCCTTAAACACACTTGTTTGCTATTATTTATAAAGAACATTTAGAGAAAGATAGTGTCTGGTTGGTTTGCTTGTCATTAGGTCTTCTTTAGATTCTAGGAAGGTCTATCTTGTTCGCAAGATCGACTCATTCCGCGTGACAAGGTGTTACGCAAAAATATCGTCACCATGATTATTTGCAGTCAGTATGGGTCTATCATCACTTATACTAGCCTCCTAAGCAAGATCTCATACCTTAGCTTCTCCATGTCAAGCAATTTGCAAATGAGAGAAAGACATTGAAATCAATATTAACTCTGGTTCCGCACTTTCCTCCTACTTTTACATACGGACCCACACCTTTGGTTCATCATTACTACGTACCTGCACGCTCTGTTACGTAAAGGGGTGGGTGCGTACCCCTGTAAAAGTAAAAAAGGCGCAAGTTTATCCTAAAAAACTCACTTTTGGGTTAATTCTAGATGTTTCTAGAAGGATTTTGACGTGTATTGTTCGCTCCAAGGTGGTTCATGCATCCCAAAAGAGAAGGAGCTAATCCCTTGATAGGAGGAGCTATCACTTTGAAGGAGGACCTAGTATCTTCCCTCCATTGCACTATAAATTAAGGCAATGGGTCAGTTGTTGGAGAGGTTAGAAGCTAAACATTTTGAGGGTAAATGCTGATGGAATTGAGACTTCCTAGTTAAACTTGAGAGGAGAGATCACATACCTTTTGGTTTCATTGAGAAGTGAGTGAAACTTGTGTAAGTAGAGGAGACTTCTTGTCAGACCCTAGGAGGAGCTTGTACAACATCAAGGCACAGGTTGTAAAGTTCTTCTTCATTTGAATTAATACAATCAGATTCATTTTTCTCAACAAATTGTCTTATGTGCTTTGTTTCATAATCTCCTTGATCATTATGATGAATATGCTTTATGATATTGGCGTTTTAGGTGCTATTTAATTTGTTTGCTTGTTTGTGTTCGCAGACTTACACTTCAAGGAAGCTCATTTGGAGCGAGGGAGCGAGGCTTCCACAAACTTGCATTGGATCCAAGGTAGGCCTAAAACACTTGTTTGCCTTTGTTTTAATTGCATATTTAGAGAAAGATAGTTTTTGATTGGCTTGCTTGTCACTAGATATCTTTAGATACTAGGAAGGTCGATCTTGCCCGCAACTTCGACTCATTCCGCGTGGCAAAATGGCAACCATACTGGGGACTTGATTGTTTTCCTTGTTTTACTTTGACCTGAGAAACTTGCCTTTTTGTTTCTGTTTTTTGGCTTGTTGTGTGTGGAATTGGATGGATTTAGTGAATCTAGGTTTGTTTTGGCTTTTCATAACTTTAGGAGAAGTCCACACCATGTGCTTGTATCACAGTGCGTACCTCTACGCATGTTTACTTTGCACACAGAGCGTGCACGCACCTGTGCAAACTCTGAACCTGCAGACCCTGCTAAATTTTTGAAAAACTTGATTTTTACTCTTTCAATTAGTTTTATCTTGGTTTAGGTGTTGTTATCCTCTGGCCAGACCTGCATGTGACTTGTCAAAAACTTTCCTTGGTTTAATTTTGTTGGTGTTAGGGTTTTAGGTGAAATTCCTAGAAGTTTTGGTTGTCGGTCTTGATTTTCATTTTGGTCGTGTAGTAGCTCAGAGCTTAGAAGCATAGAAGCCTCAGATCACCTTGGTTTTTACTGGCCTTCTTATAATTTTGACCATTTGCAAAGTCTACCTTTGTTGAGGAATCCATCTTGAGTTTTCTCTTTCCAAAATTTCAAAAAGCTTGTGTTAAAAGTTTGGATTTCACTTTTACAAAAAAGAACAAAAATCATTTGTTTTTGACTGATTTGTGATTCTGGACAAGTTAGTCCTTGGTTTTCTTAATGCCAAGTAAAACATCCTTGAAAAAACAAAAACATTTTGTAAGCTTTTACTTCAAGTAGTTTTTATAGTTTGTAGATCTTAAGATGTGCTTTGAGTTTTCTCAAGATTTGATTTAGTCATAGTTTTGAGTGTTTTTATAAAAATACAAAAATCTCTTTTGAAAAAAGTTTGTTTTGGTAGCATTTGAGCGTTTGAATGAAAAAGGATATTCTTGTGCAAATAACTAGTTGTCTCGTTTTGAGTGCATTGGAACAAAAACTCTTCTTTAAATTCGTTTGTTAAGAAAGATTTGTGTTTACACGCATTTGCATTCTCAAAATCTTTCCTAGCTAGAAGTTCATTGAAGAGAAAATATTGTTTGATCATCTTAAGTGCATCTTTTTAGTGATTTTGAGTCGAGTCTTCACCCCACGAGTTTCATCTCCGCACCTCTTGACTTAATCAAAACCAATAAAAATAACGCTTAAAGTAAAATTAATCTAGAAATCTTTTTATTTCTAGGGCTCTATTACACCAACATAGCTTAGGCTAGTGTCTTGGAGTAGGGAGTACTTAACTCTCCAAGATAGTAAAACAAACAAGTAGTTGTATCTTGCGGTAGGAGAGAAATCCAATTGTTGCATCTATGCTCTGGGAAAGCTCCTCTTAAAGGAGAAGCACGAGATCGTGTCCGAACCAGTGTGGGAATCAATCCTTCCTCATTGGGAACGACGCTAAATATTCACGTCTTAAAAACGGTAAACCTCGGATTAACCATTGTCGAGGAGCCTGGGGTCACTTATTGGTAAACCTTGGTTTATGTCAAGGAGCCTTCAAGGGGATTGAGCTTGTTACTCTTCCCTTGCGTGCGTATTAGATCGTAGACTATTCCCCCAGGTATATTTGTTTTTGTTAGTAACCATAGTGACCATATTCTATAGGATTCTTCCTAAGGTGACGGTGGCTGAATTACCAAGGTTGTCCTGTAGACTTCGGGGCCAATCTCCTGAGTTTGTAAACGTGGCTGAGTTATTGAGGAAGTCCCGTAGGCTTCGGGGCCAACCTCCTGAGGAAGTACCGAGCCATCTTGAAGGCTTGAAAGTCCTCGTAACTCCTAGAGACAGTAGGAGTGGGTCACCTGAAAAGGGAGAATCTTCTTTGATAGTACATTCTTATTCTCAACCGTTAGAGGGAAATTATAATCCACAGCCTGTATCCATTTCAGAAGTTACTGGTAGTGTTGCATCTACTAGTGATATAGGTGAAGAACTAGAAATATCTGAACCCGAATCTGAAATTGCTACTACTCCCATATCAGAGTTTGCTTCTCCAGCTTCTAATGGTCCTAGTTCACCTAAGGTAGAAACAATAATTACCCAAGATCTTCCTTCTGGACTTATAGCTATTGAAGAACTTGCTATTTCGGACAACGAAGAAAGAATTACTTTTCCAAAAGATCGACCTATCTTAGACCTTAGGGAGCGTGAATCAATCATTTACAGTCCACCTAGGAGCAGTGCTTGGTATCATTCATTGACTAATTTTTTGGAAAACCCGGGACTAAGTTTTTCGCCACCTCATATTTTTTATCACCCAGCACCTAGAGATTACTATCCTCCATTGAATATGTCTAAGCAATCATCCATGTTTTCTCAATCTCCAGAAGCCTTTTTGTATGGTGGTCCTTCTGTTCCCATTGGGAATCAGTCTATTTTTGGTACTTTTTTGGGAGCATGTCCTCAACCTATCAAACAAAAGTTATTAACTGGAAGTAATGGTACTAAACCATTGAGTGTAGAAGATATTCTCATGATGTCAGGTTCTTTTCCTAATCCTCAACCACAAGGTGGCTAGTCTCCGCCTGGGAGGCAACCTCAAGGTACCTAGTATGTGCCTAGGGGGCAACCCCAAGGTACCCAGTACATACCCACGGGGCAGTACATTCCTCAAGGTCAACCCTAGACTCAGTATGTACCTCAAGGTCAACCTCAGTATCAATATGTACCTCAGGGTCAACCTCAGTATCAATATGCACCTCGAAATCAACCTCAATATCAATAAGTACCTCAAGGTCAACCCCAGTATCACTACGTGCCTCAGGGTTATTAACCCCAAGGTCAGTATCTAGCTCAAGGTTACCAACCACCTTCAGGTCAATCATATTATCAACCCTACCCTCAACCCGATTATGGTCCTCAATATCATCAACCTATTATGGGTCCATACCCCGGAAAGAATTTAGTGTGGGATCCATCTCAATCCCAACAGGTCTTGCAACCGAATGCGCAGTTGTCATCTCAAACTGGACAACCCTTGGTTTCTGGTTCATCCCAGCAACCTGTCCAGTCTACTGTTCAAACTTCTACACCTTCTGTAGTTTCTCAGTTTGGGCCTAGTACGCCTCGTACTCTGCCTCAAACATCTGCTGCAACTACTGCAACATCTGCTACATCTACCCCACCTTCTTCTAGAGTATCAACAACTCTGGTTTCTACTGTCCCTGTATCTACTCCTTAGACATCTTTACCACAGTCTAGACCCACGGTCCACACTTTGGTTTAAATGCCTGTAGGAAGTATGGTTGTTACCACTCAACCTCAGTATAATCAACAACTGTACCAAGGACAGTACCAATACGGTCCTGCTACACAGCAACACTCCTATCATTATCAACCATACCCTGGGTATACATATCAACAACCTGAGCAACCCCAGTATGGTCCGGTTAATCCTGGCTTTCCGGGAGGACAAAATATCCCAAATTCGATTCCAATTCCTAGTTATCCTAGATATCCTCCTCCTGGGGCTAGTCTGCAAACCCGGAGTTTTAGAGACCCTAATCATCAGTTACCGTTCATTGCAACTTTGGACTTACTTGATTTGACGCGCCTTACGAACGATCCAATTAACTATCTTCAGTATTGGCCGCCAATGCCGCATAAGTTTCCCAGTGATATTCCTAAGTTCGAAGGTAAGCCAGGAGAGGACCTGTCGAACCATGTGATGACTTATCACCTCTGGTGTGCGTCAAATTCCATTTTAGATGATTCAATTCGTTTACGAGTTTTCCAGCACACTCTAATTGGTCTTGCGACCAAGTGGTACATTGAGCTACCGTGAGCCACTTTTTATAACTTTAGTCAGTTAGCTACCTTGTTTTTAACTCATTTTCAGTTTCTGGTCAGATATGACAATGGCAGGGAATTATTAACTTCGTTAAAGTAGTCAACGTCCACTTACATTTCAGATCATATCCATGAATGGAGATGTCGACGGCGTTTAGTGAAAGTTTTTATCCTGGATCAGATCTTAGATGATGGTATGATTGGTACAGTTAATACCAAAAGTAAGAAGAAGTCTTCTCCTATCATAACCTTGCCAGATTCCCTGACAAGAGAGTCTTCTGCGGAACTTTCCACCGATATTCACGTTGTCGAGTCATCTACAGCTAAATCAAAAACCGGTGGTAAGAAGAAAGGGAAGAAGAAGAATAAAACAAATAAGCATTCAAAAGAGAAACCGGAAAAAGTGGAATCTACTGATGAAAAACGCAAACCTCGTTATCCGTGTCTCATCTGCGATGAAGAACATTATATGAGAGACTTCCCTCATCGTGCAGAGGTTGCGAAAATTGTCGAAGGTTCCCAAACTCCTGCTGTCTTGAAAGATCCTTTTCCAGCTCAAGACAGTAAGATGATAGGCTTATCCTCCAGTGCCAATGAAGAACCCATATTGACGATGTCCCATGTTAGGATTGTGAATCGATCACAAGATTATGGTAAAAGTCGTGTTGATGGTAAAGAAGAAAAATATTCTCATTCGAACCCATCAACCTCAGCTCCCGGTTCCGATCCACTACATATCGAGAAACCTAATCCAGACTTAGTAATCAAACCGCCTGCCAAGGGTATACTTCGAAAGTCTGCTTTCAATCCGCATGTGAGAGCAGCTCAGAACTATAACATTTTTCAGGATTTAGTTGTTTCACCCTCAGCAATGTTGGCTTTGGAAGTGCTGCAATCCTGTCTAGCACAACGCAAGTTAATTTTGTCGGCTATAGGATCTTTTAACGTTCAGGACCCAAAACTTATAATCTTCGATGTAGAAAATAGTGCACCGTGCTTACCTCATCAGATGGCTATCCAAATTCCAGTGATAGTCAAAAATAGACCTGTTCATAGGTCTGTGATTGATGAGGGAGCTTCTACGTGTATTATGTCAATACAGTGTTGGAGATTGCTTGGTTCTCCTTCACTAAATCAATCCCCGATGATTCTAAAGGCCTTTGATGGCTGTGGGTTCCATCCTTTCGGAATTTTACAGGACCTACCTATAGGGGTTGAAGGTAAAACCATTAATCTAGATGTGGAGGTGGTTGAAGCCCCTCTGGATTACAACCTTCTCTTGGGTCGTAGTTGGTCTTACACTATGACAGCTATTGTTTCATCGGTCTTTCGGCTTATAAAGTTCCCTCATAATGGAAAGATCATAACCTTAGACTAGTTGTCATACTTTTCATCTAACCAAGCCTTTGCTGAGAACATTCAGCACATTGGTAAAGCGACGATCCCTTATAAGGATGTTGGAGTAGGGCTAGTTAAAGATTCCAGTTTACTGGGCACTTTTCCTTTTCCTCCTATCAACGCATCGTCTTCTACTGCAACCATTCATATGATTTCATCAGAAACCATTGTTAGTGATGATCCTTGGATCATAGCTTCTGAATCTGAGATAGACTCATTTGGTACTTCTATGCCTTTGAGTCCGTATGAACTTGCGTATCAGACTGTGCAATCATTTTCCGACACAACATCAACCCAAATCGACTTAATGAATGTGGTCCATGAGGAATCACTTTCAACATCAAACTCGGATTTAATAATGTTTTCTGAACTTGTTCAAACGGATGAGCAAATTCGTGAAATCCTATGTGTCGATGAGTTACCATGGGAAGATCTTCATCACAGATCTTCATTTTTACCCAAGAGCGATTGTTTTGAAAATGATTTTTCATCAATTTTAAGACTGAATATGTTAAGGACGCTCAGAATCCAATGAAACATCTTGATTCCGAGTTAAATTTGGGAAATATTTCTTGAACTATTCCCCTTGACATTTCAGTTAAGCCTGGAATTGTTGAAAACGTTCATATAGGTGCCTCTTGTACGGAAGATGAAATGCAAACATATAAGGCCCTATTTCAAGAATTCCACGATGTGTTTGCCTGGTCATATGAGGAAATGCCAGGAATTGACCCAACAATTGTAATTCATGAAATCAAAACTTACCCGGACGCTAAACCCATCCGACAACGTTTGCTCAGATTCACCCAAGAAAAGCTGCTGCGATTAAAGCAGAAGTTGAAAAATTACTCAAAGTAGGTTTCATTTATCCGATCCCATTAACGGATTGGGTATCAAATATTGTTCCTGTTAACAGAAAGCAAGGGACAATAAGAATATGTATCGACTATAGGGACATTAATCGACCATGTCCAAAGGACAATTACCCTACTCCCTATATCGATCAAATCATTGACGATTGTGCCAGCAGCAAAATTTTCTCCTTTATGGATGGCTTTTCCGGATACAATCAAATCAATATTCTACCTTCTGATCAACCAAAAACGGAATTCATTTGTCCATGGGGGACATTTTCTTATTGCAAATTACCTTTTGGCCTCAAGAATGCTGAGGCAACTTTTCAACGGGCCATGTCTTATGCTTTTCATGATATTAAGTACATTGTGCAACCCTATCTCGATGACTTGCCTGCTCATTCATTACATCGAGTTGATCATCTCGTCCATGTAAGAGCAATCTTTATGAGGTGTAGGCATTATCAGATTAGGTTGAATCCCCACAAGTGTATGTTCAGTATTGAAACGGGTCGGTTACTGGGGTTTGTCGTTTCGAAAGCCGGCATTCGCGTCAATCCCTCGAAGGTTGAAGCCATTATCAAATTGCCTCCTCCTTTGAGTCTTCGCCAACTCCAAAGTTTGCAAGTGAAAGAAAACTTTTTACGTCGATTCATCCCTAACTACGCTGAGATCACAAAGGGTTTTACTCGGTTGTTGAAGCAGAATACTTCATTCTTTTGGGACGAGAAAGCTGAGAAATCTTTTGATGCGCTAAAACACGTGTTGACCCATGCACCGCTGTTGCATCCTCCCAACTACAACCAGGACTACTTCTTGTATCTCGTCGCTTCCTATTCCACCATTGGAATGGTGTTAGTTCAGGAAGATGAATTCCATACTGAACATATGATATATTACCTTAGTCACACGTTAAATCCTACTGAGCTAAAGTACTCACATGTGGAGAAATTGGCATTGGCAGCGGTTCAAGCTATCCAACGTTTTCGTCATTACATTTTACTACATTTTACTACAGTTATTTCCGATTGCAACCCTATGATCTATATTTTGACCAAGCAATTGCTAGGAGGCAAGTACTCCAAATGGATTGTTATCCTGTAGGCGTTAGACTTGGAATTTGAAAAGTCTAAGTCAAAGAAATCTTTAGTTTTTGCGGAATTAATGTGTGACTTCCCGCGTGCTGACACAGAAACTGTGGTGGAGGAGCCCATTGCAGGCGAATCCTTCTTTCTAATCAGCACTTTAGATCCATGGTACAGGGATATCATCATTTATCTCCAAACCTAAACCTTTTGGCCAGATATTTCCCGATCGGACCGTCGAAAAATACGATTCCAGTCCCAACAATTCAAAATTATTGGAGATACTCTTTATTGTCGTGGGGCGGACTCTGTTTTTCAACGTTGTTTGACTCATGAGGAAGCCAAAAGGGTCCTCAATGACTATCACTCTGGAGCATGTGGCGGTCATATGTCTGGGTATGCCACTGCCCAAAAGATATTGCGCGTTGGCTACCTCTGGCCGTCTATGTTTAAAGATTGTATTATTGTGGTCCGAAAATGCCACAACTGCCAAATTTTTGATCGAAAGATGCACGCTCCACCTGTTCCTCTTCACCTATCATTTCCATTGGTCCTTTTGCCAAATGGGGTATCGATTTTATTACATGTAACCCTCACTCGGCCGGGGGGCATGCATATATTATCCTTGCGATAGATTATTTTACCAAGTGGGCCGAGGCGATGCCTACATTTGAGGCAGACGACAAAACAACTACGATTTTCATATTCAATCATATCATTACTAGGTTTGGTGTTCCACAAGTGATTATCACTGATCATGGGTGTCATTTTCGAAACGTTATGATGACTGAACTTACAGACTATCTTGGCTTACGTCATGACAGTTCAACTCCTTATTATCCACAAGCTAATGGCCTGGTTGAAGCCATCAACAAAGTTCTCGTCATCATGATCTGACGAATCATTGGGATGCATCGGTTGAATTGGCACAACATTTTATTTTCAGTGTTGTGGGCGTATCAAACCTTAGTTAAAACATCAACAGGGTTCACTCCTTTCCAACTAGTTTATGGTTTGGAAGCTGTGTTACCTACTGAGTGTGAAACCCCGTCATTGCGAATCGCCATCGAGTTACTTCCAGCCACTTTGGAAGAGGAAAGACATTTGTTATACTTGGCTCAGCTAGATGAGAATCGCCACAATGCTGCATTAGCGATCGAATCTCATGCAAAACGTATTAAAGCTCAGTATGATCGAAATGTGACCCCTCGAAATTTTTCGGAAGGAGATCTAGTCTTATTGTACA
>APFE030870737.1:88244-127514 GCA_000404065.3 Pinus taeda | reverse complement strand
CCTATGTGGCATGGTCCCTATGTTGTCAAGCGAAAGCTAGCGAAAGGGGCCTATGAATTGGTAGACTTTGACAGGGTCTCTTTAGGTAAACCTAGAAATGGTCTTTACCTGAAGAGGTATTGTGCTTAAAATGACTGTGGAGATTTTTTAGTTAGGTTAGTTTTTTCCTTCTAGCTAGTGTGTTTTAGATTAAAAGTGTGCTTAGCTTAGAGAGTGATTTTTTTGTCGTTATTCTTGCTTATCTTGGTTTTACGTTTGATGTCGCAGATGTCGACGCCTCTCCAAACATACATTGGTTTTGCTGATGGTGCTTGTCATAGTACACAGAATATTTCTTCCGCAACTTGGGTTATCTATTCGCCCTCTGACAAGTTGGTATCTATGCATGGGGTAAGCCTCGGTCAGACAACAAACAACATTGTAGAGTATAGCGTAGTGATTGAGTTATTATCTGAATCTATTTCATTTGGGATTCAGAGTTTGATAGTGAGGCTAGATTCTGAACTCGTTGTATTACAACTTAATAGAGTATATGCCATTAGAAATCAAGTTTTATTAAGGTTATTTTTTAGAGTGCGTCTCTTGGAACATGAATTTGACTATATTGAATATCAGCATATTCCAAGATCTTTAAATACATTAGCAGATGCAATTGCTTCTCAAATGTTAAGTAGACATGTGAAATAATCATACAAGTAAATTTTAAAACATTCCATAACATGTTTAATAGACAAGCTGGTAATAATGATATCATATATATAGGAGTGTGTCAAAATAATACATCGTCCTCAATCATAGGTTGAAAAACACCTTATGATCGGCAAAAATGATAAGTACAAAAAGAAAAATGTCATATGTGACAACAATAGGCGATAATCCCATCACTGGTGATGATCTCGATACGAAACCACTGCACTGGCCACCTTACAAAGGAACCTCCTAAAAGGTCCTAGGACTCCAATCACATAACACTGAAGTCGACGAGGGATGTCATCTATACTGGTCTCGGGCATGTCCCCTGTCAGGCGCTCTAAATGGCTCTCCAGCTCGGCTAAGGTCTCTGCTGATTCGACCTGTGGGGCTGGAGCCGATGCAACTGGTTGTTTCCTCTTGTAAGGCCAGAGAGCGGCTGGTCGCCGTGGGCCCACATCTGCATTTGAAACTTTTTACTATCAGTTTTGGGACGATATAAAAACAACAAAAAATTAAATTAGGAAAAATGTTGAAAATGATTTTACCTGCATCATCCCATTGCTCTCCTGGCGGAAGATCCATGTCTGGGTCTCCATGAAAATCAACCCTAGAATAAGGAAGATCCTGGATAACAAAGACCTGATTTTCCAACCATTGGAAATAATTAGGTTTGAACCGAACGACCTCGGTCCCCTCATCAGGATGATGGGCCATAACTACAACCCATCGCATCAGTTTGGGCTCTTGAGGAAGCCCAGCTCCAACAGTAAGCTGTTGTGGGATCAATATCGGAACCCTCTCCAGGCCAAAACTCACAACTATAGCCCCATAACCAAAGGTCTTTAGCTGTCCGTTTTTGGCCCTAGTCAATTGGCCCTTCACATTGGCCAACACAGCATCACACCAGTTGAAAATGGTGTCTCGAAAGTAATCAACTTCCATCCGCACCTGGGATCTGGTGGCAACGTGTAGCATTGCACTACCGCAGAGTCTGGTAACTGTGAATGCTATAACCATGAGTTCAGGAAGGGATATGGTTTTGATATCTATCCATTTGTCCCGGTTTTAAACAATGAAAAACTCTAGGCGGAGGCTCTCGACAAATTGGCCACCTGCCCTGGGCCCAAATAGAGTTAAGTGTTCACCCCTCCTGGGCAAACCAGTCAAGAAGTATATATCAACTGGCTCGATTTTGATCTGGTGTCCACCAATAAAGAAACACTGGTCCTGTATACTCCATCTATCAACCAGCCACTGCAAAAAGTCCACCTGGGCCCTCATGCCAGGTATGGCCCAGAACATGTACAAGCCACATGCCTTCAATGCATCGATCGAAGGTTGATGATTCATCAAGGCAAGGTCCACATCCTCGTGCTCCCGTTCTCGCCAATCAAGCATGATGTATATACTACAATCAAGTAAAAAGGTGAATTAGAATATGCAAAATTGATTTCATTGGGTATTTTTTGAGTTAGTTAGGTTTTATAAACCCATGTGTGGGTTATGCACCCCCTTGTTAGGGACAGTGCGTGGGGTCCGCACCTTGCCTTCACGGCAGGTGCGTATCCCTGACTTTTTGCCCATTGCAAAAAAGTCGGGGTACAGAGGTCCCCTGTGGTAAACCTGCGGGCCCCCGCGCATGGGTTTCTAAACCTAAAAACCTCCTAAAAACAAATTCTGAACCATAAAAAACAATTTCAAATGGACAAAAATGAAGAGTAGGATGAAGTGGATTACCTGGAGGAGACGGCGTTCGATTCCGACGGACGGATTTTCCGCAATCTTCGCGGGAAGTTTCTGGTCAAAAGCCCTTTCTTTCTCACCCAAATCTCAAATGGTAAAAAGTCCTTTTTATAAGTTTTTTGGGTAAATAAATTCTAAATTTGTTTATGTTTCACTTTAAAAACGTGTTTTTTGCAACATTTTAACCTAATATTAAATAGGTAGGAGTAATGTTTGAGTTTTTGTTCAGGATAATGGATTTTCAGGTGAAATCAATCATTTTCAACGAAAAAGCATTAGAGTCATCTTTAAGCTCTTTTCTGACTCCTAAAACATGAAAAGATTGCCGAGTTTTTCTTTTTAAGCTCATTAAAACGAAACTAAAAAGATGGTCCTCTTATAGCCCTTTTTTGACCGTAAAAACACGAAAAGATTGTCGGGTTTTTTTCGTTTCAAATTCGACATTGGTCATAAAACGACGTGTCGTTGATCGCTTTTTTACTTTTTCGGATCGGAGGCACTAATTACGAAAAGTACTCCTTGGTTGTAAAAGATCAAGTGGTTCTCTCAAGTATTATTTTATACTTTTTCAGGCTTGGGAGACACAAATTTACGAAAAAGTCAACCTTGGAGTCTTCTTAAGTTTTTTCAGACTCTCTAAAAATGAAAAACGCGAGTTTCTCCTATACTGGACTCGTTAAATTTCGACAGTAAAGGACCTGTTTAATTACAAACAGGAACGGACCACTCCTTCTTAGGGTTCGAATTTAAACTAAGTTGGACTCACCTGAAGGGTGAGCTTATAATCAAGCATATGTTATCCTCCTCAAGCTTGTAAAAAATAAAGAGGTACTTGCCAGAAAATGGTGGGGGAAAAAGAGAGAAAAATGAGCCTGCTTGTCATACTTTGTAACCACTCTTGAACACGACACTTTCATTCACCTGGGTTGGGAAATCCTTTACCTAATAGTTGATCAAACCAAATTGAAAATCTTCATCTAGTTTCTGGGTATTAACTTTGGGTCAATCGTCACCAAAAAATTTGTTTTGTCGTTATGTGTTCAAGAGGTCTGTGCGAATAAGCCATTCATCTGCAAAAGTATTTGTCCTTCCATCTTGACCATCCCTGAGTTAGTCCTTGCAACTAAATTTCTTCAAACTTTATCTATGATTTCATGTTGTGGACTTGTCTATGATGGATCGCTTTCTATCGACTTCAACTCTTTATCTAGAAAGATGATCTAGAGATTGCCAGTACCTTGGGATCTGCATGCCTCAATGGCAGGTTTCTCGTCTTCAACGATAAGTTACAGCATTGACCTTCGATTGAAGGATTCCGTGACATGTTTGAAATCGACACATCTAATCACATCTCATGGATTGTACTGAGTACTTGGAGAACCATTGTCATTATTGATGGTTTCTCTCACACTTGTTAACAGTTTACATCATTGACTGGTAATCAAGTGGTTTCTACCATGTTCAACTTCGACACATTTATTCACATGGATAGAATCGTACTATTTCAAGGAGTAGAAATGAAGACCCTGGATCTAGTTTCCACCATCCAGGCTACGAGGAATTTTGTATTCATTATGTTGTAGACTATTCATAAATAGATGGTTGCGTCCATACTGTGTCTATATGTGTCTATACTTGTGATGTATTACAAGATCATTCCTATATCAGAGCAGTAGTTAGTTTTCTAATTAGTTTTTGGTTTCTTAGTCGGTTTTGATCTGAGTATGGGAATTCCTACCTCAGCGATGATATGATCTCATATATATATTTTGCACTTGAATGTTTTTTACAAGTTCCAACCGGGCTCTCCACAAGATAATCCTCGAAATGATAAAGTACTTCACTCTTCTTAAATGATAAATGAAATCCTCATCTACTACAGACTTCGCACTTTAGAGGACAATCTGTTACACAAAAATATCGTCACCATGATTATTTGCAGTCAGTATGGGTCTATCATCACTTATACTAGCCTCCTAAGCAAGTCTCAGACCTTAGCTCTTCATGTCAAGCTTTGCAAAAGAGAGAAAGACATTGAAAATCAATATTACTCTGGTTCTGCACTTTCTCCTACTTTTACCTGTGGACCCACACCCTTTGTTCATATTACCTGCGTACCTGCACGCTCTGTCTGTAAAGGGGTAGGTGTGTACCCCTGTAAAAGTCAAAAAGGCGCAAGTTTATCCTAAAAAACTCACTTTTGGGTTAATTCTAGATGTTTCTAGAAGGATTTTGACGTGGATTGTTTGCTCCAAGGTGGTTCATGCATCCCAAAAGAGAAGGAGCTAATCTCTTGATAGGAGGAGGTTTCCCTTTGAAGGAGGGATTTATCGCTTTGAAGGAGGACCTAGTAACTTCCCTCCATTGCACTATAAATTAAGGCATTGGGTCAGTTGCTAGGGAGGTTAGAAGCTGAACATTTTGAGGGTAAATGCTGATGGAATTGGGACTTCCTAGTTAAACTTGAGAGGAGAGATCACATACCTTTTGGTTTCATTGGGAAGTGAGTGAAACTTGTCAAAGTAGAGGAGACTTCTTATCGAACCAGGAGGAGCTTGTACAGCATCAAGGAACAGGTTGTAAAGTTCTTCTTCATTTGAATTAATACAATCAGATTCATTTTTCTCAACAAATTGTCTTATGTGGTTTGTTTCATAATCTCCTTGATCATTATGATGAATATGCTTTATGATATTGGCTTTTCAGGTGCTATTTAATTTGGTTTACTTGTTTTTGTTTGTAGAATTACACTTCAAGGAAGCTCATTTGGAGTGAGGGAGCGAGGCTTCCACAAACTTGCATTGGACCCAAGGTATGCCTAAAACACTTGTTTTCCTTTGTTTTACTTGCATATTTAGAGAAATATATTTTTTGATTGGCTTGCTTGTCACCAGATATCTTTAGATACTAGGAAGGTCGGTCTTGTCCGCAACCTCGACTCATTCCGTGTGACACTCTCCATCAAAATTAGGTGGCTTTTATTTCTTAAACATATCCAACAAGTATCCCCTATCATTCCTCCTATAAAGATGATAATGATGATGATCATAGTGCATATTTGAATCAGAACTAGAATCATATGTATGTCTATCCCTTCTCCTCTCTTAGGTGTCCAATAATATACCATCTCAAATTGTGTCATCTCTATCACATCAATGACCGCCATGCAATCTACTACAATATGCCCCATTATTCTTTTCCTCTTTCTCATGGTTGATCTGAAGTGGTCCTTTCCACTACAAATCTAACAAGCTCTAGAATATCACTAGATTTAGCTCTGCTAGCTTTTGCTATGTTTGTATGACCCTATCATTATCTTCCTTACAATGCCTTATCCCTTCCTTTAAACTTCTTAGTGTTGCTGCCAATTCGGAAGAGTTCCCAACACCATACTACTCTTCAAATTCATAGGGAGAGTCTTTGTAGTCAACCATATTGCTAGCCATTTGATATTTCTTCCTGCAAAGCATAATATGTCATATAAACTAAATCAAAATAAGTCAACATACCTTAATATAGCTCAGGGAGGATACCTTGTCTGCAAGATCACCAAATCAGTGTGATACATGTATAACATAATCATAACAGCATATTAAAATATGTAAGTAAATGGATCAACACATAAATATCATTCTAACTAGGGTACAACCATCAATGTAAGGCCATATCAACAATGCATGCTACGACCTCATGCATGACAACACACATTACTCCATTATACCATTGCTACATGCAACGAACAATATGCATAATAAATTGCTAACCAACTACAAATATGCATAAAGGCATGTAGTTGAACATAATCAATCAGTTCTTGCAATCAACCTACAAGACTGATACATGTAATCAAAATATTCAAAAATGTAACCTAACATAAAAGGATGTAAGTAGGTGCCATAAAATCAACATGTATGTGACATATCATCCATATGCAACTAGTCACATTCTCATGACAAATATGTTTCGTGGAATCAATATCAAATTATCCATTATATCTATACCACAACCACAATCAATCGTCAAGAAAATAAAAAGTATATAAGTGTAAGAGACACACATGCAACTGACATGCATGCATGACTAACACATCCAACCCATCTAGTCTGAGAGTTGAATCATTCTCTGATACCACTTTGTAACACCCTCCTCAGAGGCCTACCTAAAGTAACCATCCCAACTGGGGTAAACATGATATGAGAGTCTACTATGATCATATCTGACCTCCTATGTGACCTTAAGGAAGTGGAATCGATGGAAGACCACGTATAGTCATCTAACTCATCAACAAAACCCTCAAGAGACAAGTTAGTCATTCAGATAACCTATCCCTATGTCCCACTATTGTTTGGGAACTCTTAGGCCATAGTGTTAGGCCCTTATAGTACTTGTGTAAACCCTTATTGTAATTAGTACAACACCCTTATTATATTCCTGTACCCATGTATTCCCCAAATTGTTACTATTGTTCCCCATAGAAGCCAATTATTATTATTATTGTGCCATTAAATTATTATTGTTATGTTGACTCTGATTATATTATGACCCCTTAGACTCTTATATATAGAAAGGAGGTTTTTTCATTTGTATCATCGAAGAATTGTTCATTTTTATAATGTAAAGGAGCTATCCCCCTCGAAGAGTCTTATTTCTAAAGTGTTCATCTATCCTTTCTATCTTTTTGTCAGCTAGTTTCATAACATTTGGTATTAGAGATTTGGATTCTAGGATTTTTCTGCTCCAAAATAGGTCAACGTGGAATTTTCGCTATAAAATATTTTCTGTTATGTTTCAGATTTTACAAAAAAAAATCCATTTGAGAATAAATTGTGCAGAATCTCCCATCCAAATTTCAGATCTTGTCTTGCTATATGTTCAGATATATGATCTAAGGAAGTTCAAGTTTTTGCGAACTCTAGAATTTCATATAAAACAGGTCATCATGGAATTTTCTCTATAACTATTTCGCTATAAAGTTTCAGAACCTAAAAAAAAGACCATTTGAGAAGGAATTAGTTTGAACCTCGAGTCCAAATTTCAGATCTTGTCTTATTATATTCTCAGATATATGATATGAGGAAATTAGGGTTTTTGTAGACTCCCAAATTACATCCTAAAAAGATGACCTTGGGAAAATCATCATAACTTTCTCTCTGAGCATCATATTGAAATTTCATAAGAATTTATAGAAAGATGATGAACTTTTGTTTGGTGTGTATATATTTTAGATCCAAAGGTCAAAACAATGACACGTGGCACTTCATACAGGTTCTCTCTTCTCAAAAGGTATATAATCAAGAAATCTTGGGAGATTGTGCATAACTCTTTCTTGGAGAATCCAATTTCAATCAAATTGGTCACATTGGAAAGAGGACACAGAGGGCTACTGCAAGTCACAATTTCAGAACTAGAAGAGCCAAAATTACAGAGTTCAAGATTGAGCTCCTAAAATCAAGAAAAGGCAATACGAGGAAGTTTGATGGCAAGGATTCAATAAATTGGATACTATAGATGGAGAAATATTTTGATCTACATGAGGTGCAACTGTTACAAAAGGTATGTATTGCATATTTATATTTAGATCCAGATCAATTTTTATGGTAAAAAGGGATTTTTTCTCATAAATCATTTGTTACGTGGTCACTTTTCATGGAGGAAATGATAGCACATTATGAGGATACAAAGGAAAATACCTTGTTTAGCCAATTGATAAATCTCAAACAAAAGTGTTCAATGGCAAAGCACAATGAAGACTTTCAAAAATTGAATATAATGGTAAATGATATTCCAGAGAAGCAGAGGATTGATGTCTCCATAGGGACTTTAAAAGATAACATTCAACATGAGGTTCGTCTTTGGGAACCTAATTCATTGGAGAAGGAATTCAGGTTGGTAAGAAAATTGGAAAGAAAAATTATGGAAACAAGGAATTCTACCCCTCACAAATATAAACATGGCAGCATTGTTTCTCCTAGCCTTCCACAACCTACAAGGGTGATGCCACAACAATTGGAAGAAAAAAGAGAAAAAGGGCTTTGTTACAATTGTGATAACAAATGCACTAATGGTCATAAGTGTGTTGAGAAGAAATTATTTTACATAGATTATGAAGAGGAGGAATAAAAGGATCAAGAAACATCAAAAGAAGAGGATATACACGAGGAACCAACCTCAGAGAAATAAGAAATGAATCCGACCTTATCTTGTAAAGCATTGGCAACAATTACCACTCCTCAAACTCTCAAGATAGAAGGACATATCAAGAAGAAAAAGGTTCAAGAAGTGAAAGATCACATCGAGAAAGAAGAAATGAATCCAACCATATATTTTAATGCATTAGCCGAAATTACCACTCCTCAAACTATCAAAATAGAAGGACATATCAAGAAGGAAAATGTTCAAGAAGTGAAAGATCAAATCGAGCATCAAGAAATGAATCCAACCATATCTTGTAAATCATTGGAAGAAATTACCACTCCTAAAACTCTAAATATAGGACATATCAAGAAGAAAAAGGTTCAAGTAGTGAAAGGTCGCATCGAGCATCAACAAAAAGTTCTCCAACTTTTAAAGGATAACGCCACTTTGGTGTAGAATCGAATGAAACAACAAGTAGATCAACATCATAGTGAAAAATGTTTTGATGTAGGTGATTGGGTATTTTCACAGCTACATCTCAATCAAGCTATTTATGAGAAGGAAATGTTGGCAATACTACATGCACTTAAGAAATGGCGACCTTACTAATGGGAAGACACTTCAGGGTAAAAACAGATCATGATAGTCTTAAATACCTTTTAGAACAAATACTACCCTTAGAAGAACATAAAAAATGGGTCACAAATATGTTGGGTTATGACTTTGACATCATCTATAGAAAGGGGAAGCAAAATTTTGTTGCAGATGCACTCTCAAGAAAGGATGAGGATGTTGAAGCATTGTTTTTTTCTATTTCTATTATCCAACCAGATTGGATAAATGAAGCAAGGGATGAATGGAAAAAGGACAAAGAAGTGTGGCCACTCATTGAATAGTTGTAGAAGATCCCAACTCAAACAATATTTCCAAAACTTGAAGAGCAAGGAAAAATCATATTGGATCCTGGAGTAGTCATAGAAGAAAGAACATGATAGCTACAAAATTGATCAATTTCATAGTATCTCATCAAGTGGAAGAACTTACCTGTTGAAGATTCCACATGGGAGGACAAGAATTTTATACAGAAGCATCAAGAACTACTCAAGCGTTGAGGACAACACTTTTTGAAGGAGAGGGGCATGTCAGGCCCCTATACTACTTGTGTAAACCCTTATTGTAATTAGTACAACCCCCTTATTATATTGTTGTACCCATGTAGTCCCCATATTGTTACTATTGTGCCCCATAGAAGCCCACTATTGTTATTATTGTGCCCTTAAATTATTATTGTTATGTCGGCTCAGATTATATTATGACCCCTTAGACTCTTATATATAGAAAGGAGGTCTTGTCATTTGTATCATCAAAGAATTGTTCATTTGTGTAATGTAAAGGAGGTTTCCCCCTTGAAGAGGCTTATTTCTAAGGCAGTCATCTACCTTTTCTATCTTTTTGTGAGCTGGTTTCATAACACATAGTCACTCTCATGCTGTGGGAAAGGGAATGACCAGAGACCCAAAGTCACTCACATAGGCTTGGATGATAGCGAATGTGGACCAAACTTTCTAGTTTTTTGCCATCGAACCTGGGATTTAATCCACCTTTTTAGGCCCATAGCCTAGGCCATTGCCCAAAATGGAATGAAATCTCACAATCAAGAAAGGTATGGAGAAACAATGAAGCAAGAGAAATAAACACAACAAGACCTTAACCATACCCTTACTTGCCATGATAGGCATTTCATCAAACATATCATCGACATGTAACCTATAGGTGTAAACAATAAAACTAATTGTAGGGATCTCATACTTATTTGAGAATCACTATGAACCATTGTAACCTCATGCCATTTTTTGCATTATCATCTATTAGGCCATAGAAACATTATCCATTCATGTACAAGTAAAAGCATGTTGAGAGTCATACATAACTATCACACAATGTACATATAACCAACATAATAGGAACAAAAATACCATGAACATATCCGCCATCAAATCCATATATATATTAGTACATTTTCACATGAAAAACAAGCAAATTAATTTCTCATTAATGAAAGCAATAAACCAACCTGAAATGGGAATACCTTGTTCCACCCAACCATAGAATGGTTGAGCCAAATCTCTCTTCATCCATTCACCCTCGTGCCATATTCCAAGCATGAATGTGGGATCTCATAGAACACATCAGTTAAAACTCATCCAGGGATTATATAAGCCATCCACCTCAACCCACAAAACAATTATTCCAACTCACCGTTAGACATCACAAAACCATCATTAGATTGGTCTTCATCCAATCCTTCGAGGGCTTCTAGAGTGTTTTTCTAACCAAGGCTTCCATAAGTAGTAACTCAACCCCCAGCAGGGCTTCCAGATTGTTTTTCAAATGAGGACTTCTAGGACTAGTAACTCAACCCACCAAGGGATTCTAAACTGTTTATCCAACAAATTCTTCAAGGACTATTTACTCAACTAAAGCTATTATAGGGCTTCTATAGCATTTGTTCAACTCGGGCTTCCAAGACTAATAACTCAACCCAAGCTAAGGAAACACGAGAATCAACCAAAACTAATAATGAAAGGAAACCCACAATTACCATGGCTATTAAGGAAATGAAAACGCTAGGTAGTCCACTATCGATCCAAACAATCCTCCATGCCAATGACAAATCACAACCAAGAAGCCACATGCATATGTCATCTATGGCAAAACTAGTGAGGAAATCATACATGCAAATCAATACCTGCAAGAAAACCTAATGTAGTTGATTATGTCGAAGCCTTCTTTCAATTTCCTTCTCTTCATTTGCCTTCTTGCTCCAAGAATCCAAGTATGCCACAACCTCCAAGAGTGCTCCAAGAATACTCTAAGTATCCAAGAGTATGAGAGAGAGAGAGAGAGAGAGAGAGAGAGAGAGAGAGAGAATAATGAGAGAGTTCTAACACTAAACTGACAAAATGTTACCAACTAATCCTCAGAATCATTTTTATGCATGAGTTTTCTATTTTCTTCATTTTCCTCCTCACATGCAACTTGTGACCTTTCACCTCCCTTTTCTCCTAGTTGCCATTATTTTCATAAAGAATTGTGCAAAAATGTCCTTTTTCCTTTTAATTCCTTAGCCATTTCCTTTTCAAATTTCCTTAGCCATAAACAACCAAATGAACACCCCTAGGACGTATTTCTTAACATTCATCTTGGAATAAGTGTCTTATTCATCCGTGGTTATATTTTTTAACTTTCATTACATGAAATTTTCACGAGGGTTGTTACATTCTTCAACCTTCTCTTTTTATTTAGAATGATACTCTTTTCCTTCAAGTTGCATTTAGTATCTAGCCCATGCTTTCCCTTCTCATAGAAATGTTTCAATTTCTTAATGGCATCATTTAGGGTCTGAGGTTCTAATAGTTGAACTATTTCCTTGAATTCCATAGGCATCCCACTAATGAATCTTTGGATTTTGGAATTCTCATCCATGAGATGTGGCACATATCTCAATATTTCTAGGAAATTTGTAACGTACCATCATTTATCCCATCTTGAGTTCATATAACATTTTTTCTTTGTTGTCAAAGTATCTATCTGACAAATATTAGTTTCTGAAAAGTTTCTCAAATTCATTTCAAGTCAGTTCTTCCTCAACGATATGTTAGACATTTTTCATTTCTTCCCACCATATTTTTTCCTTTCCCTTAAGATGATAGGTAGAAATATTGGATTTCGTGTTTCTAGAATAATCATGGATTCTGAAAATTTGGTTCATGCCAAGAATCCAAGATTCTACATCATCTAATTTCTTCATGTCTACATCAAAGGTTGGTGGCTTGGATTTCCTAAATTCCTCAAGCATATCGATCCTTTCTCTTCTCCCTCAATGGTGATGATGGTGAGAGTGATCATGATGATGCCTCCTAGTAGCAGAGCTAAAAGGTCTAATAGAATGATGCACAAAAGTTTTGGTTCTTCCTTCTGAGGTACTCAGTGGTGCATCTCATTTCACTGTGTCTTCACTCTACTTCCTATGCCTCTTTCTATACATTCTACCATTAGCCACATTTTTTCTATCTTCTGCTTCTCAAACAATTCTCTTATCTCGATGGTGAGTCCTTGAATCTTGTTTTCTTTGTCTCTACCAGTCTAAGTGGCTTTGTAAGATGACTTCGTTTATTTCATCTTTCCTCTCCTGAGATCTAACCAAACTCTTTTTAGCTTCCTTACAACTTTTGAAATCAGCCCTTAGGCTCCTAAAGATATAAATAAAATCATGATAAATTTCCCCTCTCAGTTGTCCAATTAATTTTATTCATCATTTGATCTGGCCTCTTCATTTACATGTCATGACTAATCAGAGCTATGTTGTAGAACTATGATCGTCACTATTTTTTCTTTTACCATCTTTTGTTTCTTGTGATGTGTTGTCATTCACACAAAATTGTTAGAGATGTTATTACATAAACAAATGAGAAGAAATTAGGCGCATGCTCCTATTTTTTCCAAATTTTTATAATTAATCCACCAACAAAAACAATCCATGTTAGCATGCTAATATCAGCCACTCGGCATTTTCTAACATCAATAAACATGCCTATATAGTTCAAAAAAATATACATGTTATCACAACCTATTATCTCATCAATAATAAAGGAACATGTCAATTGTAGTCCATGCTACATCATCAACCATAGAATAAACACAAAAATCATGCATGCAATTAATTATACACATATTGAATTTTAACACCTAAGTGTTATTATTGTTAATATTATAAAAAATAAATATGAAGTCTTCTTGTAGGAATTTTTTTGTTACTTGCCCATGATAGGTTCCATCTAGTTGAAGTGTTGAACCTGGATACTTTGATACCACCTATAAACACCCCCACCTTAACCTCATTGAAAAGTATTAACTTGCTAATACAAACTCCCTTGTAACAGTTACAGATATGGGATAGTTAAATTATTATTTTTTTTACTTCAGGAATTAGAGTAAGGATCACCATCGTGCCCATGTCATTGAGGCATTTGCTGTGATATAAAATTCCACCTCGATCTGACCTCTAGATCAAGAAGTATAGATTTTGAAAGTTTTCCATTGCCTCATCATCCATGGACCATGTGGTAGCCCAGTCGGCCTTCCATTGCCACTTGGCATGAGCATATAGGTTGTTGACCCATTCATTGTAGGTCTTTAAACACACACACACACACACATATTCCCCAAAACTTATTCCTAACTATTTTCCAACATGTTCATGTGCACATTCACTTGATGATAATTTGTTGTTAGATAAATATCCATCTCTCGGGTCCGTTACCACAACCTCTTTGCATATGCACAGTTTCCTAACCCGGAGGCTTTTTTTTCAGTGGTCAACTGATAGATTGTTTTTCAAGAGAAACCTCTCCATCTTCCAGCATTTGTTACCCAACTTTCCACTCCTGTGTTCGCTCTATTTTCTCTAGGGAGAACCTCCTTGGCTGACCTGTTCCATGGGTCTACTAGTGCACCAATGGCCTACTCACCAAGCTCACGTGTACACTACCACAACCTAGAGTTATGTCATCTCACCCATTCAAAGTTCAGCCTACATTATTCTCTCAAGGAATATCCTTTAGGGTTATGTGTAACGTGTGTCCACACCTCCCCCCACACACTTACTCAATATAGTTCCACCATTGGCTCCATGTTGGTGGTATTTCCACAATAGCCTGACCCTGGTTAGCCTGAGGAGTACCTATGTGTGATCCTTCACAATATTTATGGGACAAGGCCTCTAGGACATATCAACATTCCACCAATCATGAATTTAATAAGGTGTAATCTACAACACCTATTTAGCAACTTCCACAAAGAGGCTTGGTCAGGCTATCCTAGTAATATTTTAATGAATGAGGTTATAAAGTTGAGCCTTATGCCTTTATTTTCAGAAACACCAATCAAAACCTAATTTCACCCATTGCTGGAGTCTAATCATGGCCATTAACATTTTATGAAGCATACATTGGCTCTATCGCTCCAGATTAGAACAAGGTTTCCTCCTCTAGGTTAGTGGTACCTATAATAGAAATTGTCGATAAAGGACTTGTACATTTAGACTAGGGGCCCACAAGTTTAGGTCCTTAGAATTCAACAATCCCTCGAATATTCCATGCATTACAGGGAACAAATTGGTCTCATCTCAGGGATCCAAAGGCCTATCTTGATAACAAAAAAAGAACAACTAGCTTGTAAGAGTCAATGGACAACATATGGTGCTAAAAGTAATGTAAAAGGGTCAACGCTCTCCAAATCATTAAGAATCCCCCTTCTAATGCAAATCAAAGGCGTTAACCATGGATAAAAATGCATTACTGATAATATTAAGAGCCTGTGAGCATTTCGTTCTTATGGATGTGAATTCTAGTCATGGGCTACATAAATGGTTGTTACACACCCTTTTATATAGACTTTGTGACCCTTGAAGAGCCTCCAACACTCGTAGTAGTCACCATGGTGCTGCCCACTGTCTGTTGCAAACACAGAGGTGGATACATATATACATATATATAGATATCTATCTATCTATCTATAAATATATTATATATATATATATAGATAAGATATATGAAATCTACAATTGTGGACAAAAGTATCTTCCCTAAACTTTAGTGGCCTAGTCTAGAACAACATAAATAAAAAAATATAAAGTTTTCCTTAGAAGAATTGGAGAATGGAAAGATGCTTACTTATGATCCCTCGCAAGATCTTCTCTCCTATTGTCTTGTCAGATCCAACCATAGCTCTGATAGCTATAATTAGAAACCGTAAAAACAAAAAACACGAGCTAAAGATCTACGACGTCTATATACCATTATCCAGTCACTTTATTCAATGGATCAACATAACATAAGATATGTAGGAAAATCGTATACTCTTTGTATTAATATGAAATGGAGAAATTTTGCAACCAAGGGTGCAATTTTATCCTATAGAGATCATCCCAAATTGACTTGTCCTCCCTTGCCACAATGTACACCTCAAAACCTCCCTAGTGCATTGGAATGATAACTCTCTTATGATAAAAGCAATAACATATCGATACAATTAGTCTCCAAAATCGAACCTCTAGCTATAGGATGGAAGCAAGTATATAGGAAAGGATAGTAGTTTAGGAATTCTTATCCATTTACAAATCTAGGCTTAATATCAAACCTCAATGGGAGGATGAGATTAAGGGATACAAGTTAAAATATCTAAGGTAGGATCAGGTAGGATTCAAAGATCTTATCAAAGGTAAATGGTTGTAACAACTCCTCAAAGCTTATGGAAGAGGAAGATTTGGGTTTCTTTTAATTTTTCCTTTATTTCTATAATCAACACACCCCCAACAATAGACAACCTACTTTGATCAGAGCATGTGTTTAATTGAGCAACCTGTTACTAAACATAGGTCCATAAACGGCTAGGGTGCGCTAGGCCTTAGAATCCATAAAATGAAGTATTCAAGGTCAGAAACTCATGGATTTGAGAGATTCATGCTTATGCATTTGTGTAGGGATGGTTACAAGGTGTTCATGGATGTTGATTTACCCAGTTTGTAGGCATATTGACTAGATGTGAAAAAATGTCCTATAACAGTTCCCCCCCCCTAAAGTGAAAATTAAAAAAAATGGTAACTAATGACGGAAGTGCATTACCTTGTGAAAATTTCAAATCAAGAACAATTGGTTGGCTCATCATCTATTACAATATATTTTCATCACAATATCTTTGTTGAGGGAGGCATACCCATACTCAGCACATAAGCTAAAATTACATGTACAATGGTCAAAAATTTGTCTTAACTAATGATGAAGTGTGGATCCATGCTTGGATGACTGTCTTCTTGATCATAGGTATCATTCCTTGTAATATTACATTGATCC
Organism: Pinus taeda; assembly: GCA_000404065.3. Classification (NCBI taxonomy): domain Eukaryota; kingdom Viridiplantae; phylum Streptophyta; class Pinopsida; order Pinales; family Pinaceae; genus Pinus; species Pinus taeda. The sequence goes on along the minus strand of APFE030870737.1, from coordinate 111,030 downwards.
CAAAATCACAGTCTGGATGGATGAAACTACGACTAGGATCTTCTATCTCATTCACTTGATCACCCAATGTACGTGTCTAACCATGTGAATAAAGGAGTTGGATTTGAACATGGAAGACAACATCTGATTAGCGACCAATGATGTAGGACATTAACGAATGCAAGATAAACCATCGATGATGTTAATGGATCTCAAGGTACAACAATACAATTCATATGGTGTGAATAAATGAGTTGAAGTTGAACAACACAAAAAATCTTTCGGTCAAAAGACAATGATGAAAACCTGTTGTCAAGAGCAACGAAGCTTACCATTGATGTATAGAAGCAATAGTCTACTAAAGGAAGAGTTTCTAAGCCATATTATTGGATAACGAGCTAATGTTGATAGGAACAAATTCATCGCAGTAGGGCCTTCATGTATCCCCCATCAATGACATGAAAATGGGTAGACAGAATGATGTTGATGTGGAATTGGTTCCACAATGGTAGACATGGAATGAATGGTTTATAGTATCATAGTAGATATTAACTGAATGACTTCTCTTGATCACATTGGAGACACTGAATGGAGTTGGAAGCATTGACCCAAAAATAAAAATGGAGGCTCTGAAATGGTATGATGAACCAAAATACAAGATGATTTCCCAACCCAATAGCCATAGAGATAAAGTAGAAGAGAGTCATGTTCAAGAGAAACTCGTTATCATAATAGGTGGAATATCTGTTTTTTAACAATATTGAGGACGATAACATATTCTTAATTGGTGAGTTCATCCTTTTGATGAATCCCTCTGAGTATGAACCCTGAGAAGGAGTGGTTCAATCCCATCATGTTCAAAGAGATCATCGTTTTTTTATGTTTTTATGCATCCAACGAAGTTATAACTCGACATATTTTTCATGCTTAGAGAGTCTTAAAAATTTAGAAAAAAATAAAAATCCAAAGGTTCATTTTCATAGATAGTCTCTTGAGTCCAAAAAGGTAGAAAACCATAATCAGACGAACCTCTTAGCCATGGTCGAATAAGGTATTCCTTTTTCATAACTATTCTATCTCAGTAAAGAAAATGGTTAAAATTATACTGAGTAGACATATTTTCATTTACTTTAATGAGTTCAAAAAGACAAGTGTTTGACACTATTTTCAAGTTTAGGAAGACTAAAAAGGAATTAAAGAGGACTCCAGGGAGTTGCTTTTTGTAGGTTTATAGAGGTTGAAAAAGTGATAAAAGTGTGTTCTTTGGTCAAAATGACCCGTTTCAATTCAAACATCATAAAATCCATTAAAACAATTTTCATCCTACTCAAAACATCACCAAAATATTAATAATAGTTATTTGATGATAAAAAATGAGTCATATTTAGGTCAAAACAGTAATAAATTGAAAATTTGTGATGAAAATGACCATAAAATAGGCAAAAGTTAACTCGTATTTACCATTTCAAATTTAACTCTTGGAGAGTGAGTTCTAAGTGTTTTTCCCCCAATATTTTGTAGCTCATTACAGCAACTCCAGTTGATCCTTTTAAGTGTCTTCACTTCTAGGTGGGAACTAGAACCTTTCTATTTCTTTTTGTTGTTTGATTTTGCGATTTCATGCACAATTTTAAAGGATTTGAGTGCCCTAGGGCTCTAGTTCTTCACCCTAGATCTAATGCACCCCTAGAAGGTCAGAAGGTGTGTTTATGAGGATGGAAATACATTGGGGGCAGTGTTGCAATGCACTATATTCCCTTAGGAGGGTTTGTTGGGAATAATCCCTAACTTGGTTTTGCTTATTTCCCTCAAAAGTTCACTATATTTTTGCATGAAATTCATTCCAATGATCCTCCTTGTGATGTTGCAGGTTTCTATTGGAAAAAATTGGCATTTATGGAGGGAAAGAGTACATCAAGAACAATATTTGACTATAGCTAATGATCCTGCCACAATCTAGTCTTTAAGCAATTACAGACTTGTAAAATTCTTCTGGATTCCTAGTATGACGAAACAAATAGAGTTATTAGGGTATCTTATCCATGCATGGGATATTCAAGCACAAGCATTCATATTTGGTGCACATACACTGGAAATATAGGTAGAGGATATATATTTCCTGACTAATCTATAAGGGTGAGGTGCCCACTGTCTTTTTCTAGTTCAAGGAGTGGTGGAGAGATAGTCAAATATTATGTCAGTGCACATTGTCGACCAAGATTCCAACCAACTAAGGATGGAAAAATCAACATCAAAGATGTAATCCATTTTCCTTAAAGAAAAATCATGTTTACTATTATCAAATTGTCTAATGGTGCATCTCTTCATGTGGTTAACTACATAAACATTAGTCAATTGTAGTACTGCAAGTTGTGAGTCGAGTTTGATAATTATACGACGCATACCATGTGAAATATCAGTAAACAATAGTTTGATCACTGCATTATACTCAGTGATTTTATTTGTAGAGTGACTGATATAAATGCCTTTTAAACCTAATAACTGACCATTTGAATCTGGTATAGGCCAAGTTACAGAACATAGGTTCTGAATACTATGACTAGCACCATCAGTATAACCAACATATGTTTTGTGGGGTGCTGACAAATGAAAGCCACATGTAAATAAGATTAAAAGAAACCTAGGAAACTCTAAAGGGAACATACTAAAAACACACCCAATCACACCTATATAAAGTATGTACATAGTGCACTACCTAAAACCTCAAGCATAGTATTTCTTTAAGTACATCCCATTTCTAAGTTGTGCCAAGGGAACTCCATCAAAATTAACTACCTCATAGGCCCCTTTAGCAAGAACATGTTTGAAAATATATGAACTTAACCACATTGGCTCAAACTTCCTTGATCCTAATTTATCAGACTCTTGATCATATAAAAAGACAAGGTCTCCATCCAAGAAGTAATGAGGCTTGACACTGTTATCATATTGTGCCTTAAAACATTTCTTATGGGATTCATTAGCCATAGCGTCATCACGCCAAGTTTCATCTAAGCGCATTGGATGTAAGAGACATTCCTCTTCTGCAAAAGTGGTAGGAAGGAGTTTGAAAGTAACTTTTAGGGATGGAATTTCACATTCAATCATAAGGATTGCTTCCATATCATATGCCAATTGGAATATTGTAAATCTAGTAGAAGTCCTAACAGAAGTTTAGTATGCCCACAAGGCTGCATAAAGAATGAGGTGCTAGTTCGATTTATGGACCCCTATCATGCGTTGAAGCATCATTTTAAGAACTTTATTAATTTCCTCAACTTTCCCATTTTCCTGGCAGTAGTACGAAGTGGAACTTTCATGGGAAAGTCCCAGCTTGGTAGACAATTTAGACATCATGTGATTGCAAAAATATTTTCCATGGTCCATAACTACAACTTGCAGAACACCAAACCATGCAATGACATGGTTGAATAAAAATAAAGAAGTTTTTCCACCGTTGTTGTTATATTTAGTAATCGCCTTGACCAATTTGGTAAAATAATCAACCGCTACGATGATATAGCCATGCCCCCCGGCCAAGTGAGGGTTACATGTCATGAAATCGATGCCCCATTTCGAAAAAGGATTAGTGGTGACAATAGCATGCAAAGGAGCAGGCGGAGCATAAATATTTTGATCATAGATCTGGCATGCATGAGACTACTAGACTCCCTAGCTAGGTGACACTTAAAGAGTTGAGTAAGATGGGTAGGGATATGACACTTCTGGAGTAAGATGGTTGTACATGGATATATTCTATAGCTGTGTTTGTTTCCACTTATTTTTGAATGATCGCTTTTCCTCACAAATTTTTCATCCTAGCCATTGATCAAATCCGTTTATTTTCCACTGAATCTCCAATTACTGGAAATGTCCCTCTCATGGGGGAAACCCCTCACCTATATTAGCATGTTGGAGTTGGACTACTTAAGAATTCCTCTCGCATGGGAACCTTTCCTCTTCCACCTCCCTCTCTTCCTAAAAAATCTACTTTGATTGCATATATTGATAGGATATCTTCTTGTACTAAGCCAGTTGACCCATGGGTAGTACCAGATCAATCTAATATCAATAGGTTTTGGTGACCGTATTCCACTCAACCTTGTTGAGCTATGTCATGAACCTCTCTATTTTGCTTGTGTGACTTATTTTGATCCTTCCTCTTTGATTAATTGGGTTAATTGTTCCTTAGATTATGGTACATATTTTGACCCTTTCTCTCATACATTTACCATTGATGATAGCATCATGGAGATCACGATGTTAGATGATGCACCATGGGATGATTGTCATCACAGTTCCTCCTTGCCAAATTCCTTCAAGAACAATCTTAATGAACTTTACCAACCCAATATCATTGAGTTATCTTTGAATTCCACATCCATTTATGATGTCGACTATGAGAAGAGATTTTCTAAAATTGAAGAGAATATCCTTCTCAACATTTCAATTAAACCTGACATTGTAAAAAATCTACATATCAATGTGTCTTACTGTCCCGTTGAGGTCAAGACTTATAAAGCCCTATTCCAGGAATTCAAAGAAGTTTTCTCTTGGTATTTCAAATAAATACCTTGTATTGATCTAGATATCATCATATATGATAATGAATCCATAACACAGGTTAGATGACAAGATCCGGAAAAACAACTCATCTGGAATAGAATTGTTGCATGTCATTTCAATTTCAGAATTGGGAAGGTCACAAATTAACTTAGCAAAAATGAGGGATTTCTTTGACATGGATTTGGTAAATTATAAATCTAACTCTTGTAGGATGATAATCCACTTACAGTATTTTCCCTCCAACAACTATTGTGATAAGATCTATGCCATAGGTTTTCAATTCGAAACAACCTTAGTTTTGCAGAGCATGATGTAATGGTGAAATATATGGATAGATTGGACAACTACCGAAGCTAACTTCTTGACATGGGTGTACTTGATTTCAATAGCATTGAGATTCTGACTCAAGTAATAAATAATATGTTTATTTCCTAAATCATCCTCCTAAACCAATACCATAGCAATGGTAGTACTTGCAGTCATAAATCACGTTAGAAATCAAGGGGGCAGCAAGGATGTTTGAATCAATACATATTTGAAGGCATCAAATACCTTTTGAGCAGCGTCATCCCAATGGAAGGAGACTCCTCTCTTTAGGAAGCAAGTAAACCCTTTTATTAGTTCAATGTAATTGGGAATGAACCTCTGAAGAAAGGTAGACTTCCTTTGGATTTGTTTAAGCTGAAGGAGGGAAGAAGGAGCAGGAAGATCAATGATCGCCTAAATTTTCAAGGGATCAATACAATTTCCTTATTTTGATACAAAACATCTCGTAATATTACCATAGCTAATGCAAAACACACATTCATGTGGATTGAATATAATTTTATAATGTTTACATTGTAAAATGATGACACTTAGATGCATCGAGTGATCAACTCAATGTCATGAATGAGTAGGAAAATCTTCTGAATAAGGTTGCACAATATGTTTTATGTTGTGAAAGGTGTAATTCATTGACCTCTAAAATGTATCCCCAACATTATCTAAACCGAATGGGATTTTTTTATTTGCAAATTCACCCTAGGGAAAAATGAATGCAGTCTTATGTTTGTCTGTTGAGAGAAGGTTGATTTTATTATAGCCATAGAAACCATCCATAAATGAAAATATCTTGCAACTGACACAATCATCAATGTTTTGGTTGATGAACGGGGTGAGATAGCCTTCCTTTGGAAAATCACGATTGATGTTGTGATAATCGATGCACACACAGATTGTTCCTTATTTTTTGATGATAGGAACAATATTAGACACCCACTTAGTTAAAGGTACAGGATAGATGAAACCATCTCGTACAAGCTTTTCAGCTTCAGTTTTGATAGCGGTATATTTCATGGGATGAATAGGATGAAGACATTTCCGAATTAGTTTAGCATCATGGTACGTTTTAATTTCATGGGTATGATGATATCTAGATCAATACCATGTATTTATTTGAAAGACCAATAAAAAATTCTTTGATTTCCTGGAATAGGGCTTTATAAATATTGACTTCAATGGGACAGTAAGATGCACTGATATGTAGATTTTTTACAATGTCAGGTTTAATTTAAATGTTAAGAAGGATATTCTCTTCAATGTTAGAAAATTTCTTCTCATAATCGACATCATAAATGGATGTGGAATTCATAGATAACTGAATGATATTTGGTTGGTAAAGTTCATTAAGATCGTTCTCGAAGGAATATCACAAGGAGGAATTGTGATGACTATCATGCCATGGTGCATCAACTATCATCGTGATCTCCATGATGCTCTCATCAATGGTAAATGTATGAGAGAAAGGGTCAAACTATGTACAATAATCTAAAGAACAATCAATCCAATTGATTAAAGAGGAAGGATCAAAATAAGTCACACAAACTAAATAGATAGGTTCGTAATATAGCTCAACAAGGTTGAGCAGAATATGGTCACTAAAACCTATTGATATTAGATTGATCTGGCACTACCCATGGGTCAATTGGTGTAGTACAAGAAGATATCATATCAATATATGCAATCAAGGTAGATTTTTTAGACAGAGAGGGAGGACAAAGCGGAAAGGTTCCCATGCGAGAGGAATGCTTAAGCAATCCAATTCCAACATGCTAATATAGGTGAGGGGCATCCCCCATGAGAGGGACATTTGGAGTAAGTGAAGATTCAGTGGAAAAGAAATGGATTTTATCATGGTTATGTTACAACCTTTGCGAGGAAAAACGATCATTCAAAAAATAAGTGGAAACAAAAACAATTATGGCATATAGCCATGTACAACCATCTTACTCTAGAAGTGTCAACTCCCTACCCATCTTACTCAACTCTTGAAGTGTCACCTAGCTAGCGAGTCCATCTTAGTGACACATGAGTTGCACTTAAATTAGCCCAAAACTACTCCAAATACTATAATTAGTGCACATTAGGCCACATGACATAACATCTCACCTTTACCCTTCTCACTAAGCAAAATATAATAAAATATGTAAAGAAATGTGAGAAAAAATTATTTTAATAAGATGGAGAGTAGCATTAAGGCCCATATAATTTGCTTATTGATGAGCCTCATCATGACCTCCCTACTGAAATTGTTTCTCATCCTTTGAGAAACTTAGTCTATTTCCATATCTTTCATAACTCTTGCGGCCTCTCTAACATCCCAGGCCTCTGTTGATGGAGTTTCCTCTTGTGGATAAAACCCTACATATTTATGTATTTCCTCCCACTTGTTTCTTTCCTCTTCCTCATTTATACCTTTTAGCATACCCAATAGAAAGGGTGGAAAAAGTTTTAAACCAACCCAATTGATTTTGAGTCTATGCATCTCATTCTTATACAGTGGGGTCCTTTCTAGTGCATCTCTCATCCTCCCAAGGGAATGATACTCTCTGATCCTTCGGCTATATGGTAAGGTGCTCCATATCCTATGGAATTCTTACTTTATTTCATTCCCTAGCAATCTGAAGGTGCTCTCAATATGTGTGATTTCTTATTCTTGTGTAGCTAGGTATCTTGGTGCAAGTTATCATTGTAGATGATGTTGTGGGTGCTAATGACAACCATTGAATTCCTATGTTCTCCCCTATTGCAAAGGGGCTCTCATTCTTATCTTTCCATCACCCTCTTCACCTCCTTAGTCCTAGCCTCCACATGAGTCATACATGATGCAAGGGCCATTAGTTGTAAGTCCCCCAACTTTTCATTGGGGTCCCACACATTCAAGTCTGTTACTACCAAGTTGTGCAAGTGGAATTTAGATATCTTGGTCTTATCATTTATGGTGCTCTTGTCACATAGTTCAATGAACTACCTATAGTATTGGAAATTCATAGTCCCATTTTGTGCTAGTGCTTTAATATGAAATTGGATCCATTGACCTTTGAGGTACAAGACATGTGATTTTGGTAGCATCTTGCACTAGATTTCCTCCATGGAGAGGCTTTCCATGGTGGCCAATTGGAACTCTTTCCCCTGTAACTTCCTTCTTAGCCATGTGTTTTATTCCTCTAGTTGGGATCTCATAATTTTTTCCCTATCTCTCATATTACTCAACTCCCTATACATCTTTAGGAGGTCATCTTCCATATGGCCCACATCCTCCACTTTCTTTGATTTAGCAATTTCCATCTATTGAAGTGTCCTTCCTCTCTCTTTATCAAGCTCAAAGAAGGGAGGGATGGAAATTTTTTATGGTATTACTCTACCTCCCTCTAGGAATTTGTAATAAGAACTTAGATTGGGTTGTGGGCTAGGCTCCTATGGCTCTTGGAACTCCTTAGATTCCTCTGGAGAATATTCCCCCTCCTACACTTGTGGTGCTACTTCCTTGACTTCCCTCTATCCCTATTGTCCTTCCTGTATATTTTTATGTGTTTCCTATAGTACTGACAAAGTTTCCTATAGGATTGTCTGAGGATCCTATAGAATGATTTTTCCTCTCTGAAATGGACTGAAAGGTGCCTTGTTTTGCTTTACTGATTCTGAACTAGTGACAAGCCTGCTAACATAGATGATGGGAGACTTTGGGGAAGATTTTTTTTATGTATCCTTTTCAGCTTCCATTTCCAGGGAAACTAGCTTTTCTTTCCCTTTTATTGAGTTACCAATTATGATTGGAGTCCTTGTGGGTGTTTGTGGTTTCCATTGTTTGATCCTCCTGCTCCTCCTTGTTTTGAAATAGAGGGTTGTCTACCTCTATCTCTTTCCTTTAGACTTGAAAGGTGTGCTTAGGTTAGTCAAGGCAGCATCCGTGTCCTTCTCAGTGGGTTTAGGGGAAACCCTTGGAGATTCCTCCCCTTCCTTCGTATGCTCCTCAGGGCTTGCCTCTTCCTTATCATATTCCTCCTAAATTTCTCTTCTCCTTCTTCTTCTTTTTCTTCTTCTTCCTTTGTTTATATGTTTTTCCATCCTCTTCTTCCTTTGGTTATTCTTCTTCTTGTTTTTCCTCCTCTTCACCATTAGAGGTATTATCCCTGTCATGTTCAAGCCCTTGTATTTCAATCACAACTTCTTTGTCCATGTCCCTAAATGTGGACCATTGAATATGTATCCTTAGCTAGCTCAAGGGATCCTCTAGTATTAGCTTAATAAGTCCATGGTGTGCCAATTGTTGATGTTTTCCCTCTTAGACCTTTAGGCTCATTTCTATTATTGAATGCAGGAAGACGTAGGGTATATTGTGTCTTTTTTCAATGGGTATACCCTCTCCAAACCTCAACTCATTGAGGAGTTTAAATTGGTAGCCATAGATTATGTTTAGCCTCCCTTCACAAGAGGTATATTTTAGAATATGATAGCTCACCTCATTCCAAGGATATGGAAGGCTTTCAATTATTATTCGATGTTTTTCCTAAGTTTCCTCTTCATCCCTTAATAAAATGTTCTTCTTAGGAAAAGTGCTTGCATCCTTATCCTCTTTTCTCCATTGCATCCCTTGAAGAAGTGTAGTGATTCTGATAATTACCTCTAGAGTAATTGTAATTGACAAACCTCTTATCACAGTAGTAGCACTGGTTATAGCCCGAGGGATGAGTTCTATGGAAAATTCTTGAGCTACATTATCATCATATCCTCTTAGAAGCTCAAAGAATCTCAACCAACTATGCCTTCTAAAGATTTCTATCACATGGGAGTGGAGGTGTTTCCTAGATATCTTTGTGGGCTCCATTATGTTAAATCCTCATGTCATGTCTCTTCTCTTCTTAGTTGACTGTAGGGAATTTGGTAGGCTATCCTTAGTGTTTCTAGGGTGTCTGAGAGTTTAGAATATTGGTGGATGGCTGCAATTTATTTCTATCTCCACATAACTTTTAAACTTCACACAATTCTGTCTAAAACCCCGGGCCCACTATAATCACTAAGAGAACTCAATTTTTTTCCTCTTCTAGCTATAAATTCAGAACATAGGAGATATGGGCCACCTACCTTTAATTGAGATGCCTTAGATGAGGATAATTGTTGAACAACTAGACCCTAGGCACCCCGTTGTAGAGTTCTCAGTGAATTTCGAATGTTTCCTGGAGCTTCTTGCGTTTCTTGTAGTTGTTCATGTAGTTTTGTTTCTTGTAGGGTGGCTAAAATAGGTTTCTTCCTTGATGGCTCTCAAATTTGTTACTGATCTTCTCTAAAATTGAGATGAACAATTATGAATCAGAGTTTGGAATGTTTTCTATTTATGGTTGATTCCTTGGACCATTGCATTGGTTGTTAGTGTACAAGATTTCCTCTTTGGGACCATTGGTCCACCATTGGTTATCATGCAACCTCTCGTCATAATCATCACTGACTCTCACACAACTTAACTTTACCACCCTTTTTACTCATTCTCCTTGATGTGACATTGCAATGTGTCATGCTAACTAGGAGTTCAGTTTTTGTTTTCAAGTTGAGGGTGGCCAAGTTATCTGGCCACTTCCAGCTTATAAAATTGAACTTTTTCATACTCGTACACTTTATCATATCATACTTAGGGAAGAATTTGGATGAGGTTTCATAATCGTGCGTCAATTTGCTTGGTGGATGCATGCTAGAGGGTGACTCTACTGTGCTTCTTTCTATTCAGGTAAGTGCTTTTCCTCGGTCCCTTTTCTATTGATTTCTTCCAACTGATGTAGTTGTCTTCTTTGTTGTTGTGTGGAGGTGCTTGGCCACTGTTAATTCTACTAAGCTCTAGATAGGAGTCATAATGTTTACAAGGGTGTTGAAGATATTTATTTGCATGGATGGTGAAGGAGAATGCATGGATAAACTGTTGTTGTGATAACACATGCTACTACAGGGTTTCCTGTAGTTACTAGAGGAAATCTTATAGCTACCTTTGTCAACATTTTTTTTCATTTTTATTTTCAATTGGAGGAGGGATGGGTGGTGATGTAGGAGTGGAAGGATGGAAATGGAGCATATTGATTGGTAGGTGAATGAGGTGAATGATGGAATGTCCCTTGGACTCTCTTTATTTATTTATTTATTTTTATTTTTCTGAGTGGTTTTTTATGGACACGGAGGTTGGTATGGTCACGGTCTGGTGTTTGGTGAAAGGTGGTGAGGCATATGGCCAATTTTTTCAACCTAAAATAGGCCTACATCATCATTTTCCAATTGATACTTCAATCATGTAGTGTTTTAGGATATCCCGTAGTACTACAGGATCTTCCTGTAGTAATTATAGGAAACGTTGTGGGTGAAGAAATCGCATAAAAACTGGTTTTTGATGCCTAGAAGTGAGGATGGATGATGGAGAATTAGTAGGCATGGAAGATATGAAATGAATGGAGGAAGAATGGTGCTATTCTTGGCTTGCTGTCCCTTGAACTTTGAGTCCTTTGTTTCCTTTAAAAAGTTGCAAACATCACAAATTTTAATTAGTGGGAAAGTTTGAGGTACCTCCCACGACATTTTGTTTTTTTTGTTTTTTTTCTTTTTTCTTAAAGACACACAAGTCACCTAAAAGAATGTTTTCAACCTGTTTTCCTATCCTGTCAGCTCAAGGGATGTTTTCACCCACTTATCTTTTTATTTTCCTTTTTTCCACTCTTGGGTTGCCTTAAGGAGGTTTTCAAGCCAAAAGTTGGGCTCAGGTGCCTCATAAAGGTTTTCACCTACGTCCCTTATTGTTTTTTTATTTTTCTTTTTTCTTTTTTTTTCCAAAAATAAAAACACCCATCAAGAATTTGGTGAGCTAGAGGTCGAGGCACTTCCAAGCACATTCACTTGCTTATTGATGGTACTGATGAAATTTTCCCTTGACATGGATCTTTTATAGGCTTTCAATTTGTATCCATTAACAAGCAAGCAAATACCTTCTTCATCAATGGTCCTTATTTGCACAACCCCATTATCATGGAACTTTTCTATTAGATATGGCTTGAGATACATGTTCATCAATTTTCCTTTGAAGTCATTGAACCTAGAGTCATAGAGCAGAGCCTAATCACTTTCTTGAAAAAAATTTCTTTGATGTTTTCTTCGTGCCAAACCTTTCTTTGTACTTGAATAATTTTTGTGTGTAGGATGACCTACATTCTAAATTCATCTAAACCGTTGAGCTGGAGCAACCTCTCTTGATGTGGATTTGTAACATCCAAATCCAATTGTGCTTCCAATATCAAATGTTTACTCAAACTCAATGGAGAGGAGAAACTTCTCTCCATAGAACAAGCCATAAGGGGTGAAGCCAGTGATTGTCTTCCATGTTATATTATAGGCCGAAGTGGCCTTCACTAGTCTATCAGCCCAAGAAATTTGGCTGATGCTCACAACTTTGGTGAGAATTCTTTCCAATGCTCTATTAGTAACCTCAACGTTTCCATGGCTAGAGGATGATAAGCAGTTAACTTCTTATGTTTGATCTTAGGGTGCCTCAAAAAGTTCTCAATCATCTTTGATTTGAATTGAGCTCCCTGATTAGTGGCTATTTCTCTACGGTACCCAAACTTGTAGAATATATTCTCTTAAGAAGTAAACTACTTTCACTTCTGTTGGCACCATGACAACCTTGGTTTCAGCCCACTTTGTCAAATAATCAGTGCATACAATTATGTGCTTTTTCTTCCCTAATGGTGGATCAATGGGCCGAATGAAAAACATACCCCACTTCTCAAATGTCTCAAGAGTCACATGTGGTTGCAAAGGAATTTCATCCTCGGGAGTAGGTTTACCCATTCTTTGGCATTGATCACATCGACTGGTGTATCTTCTTGCATCTTGGTGGAGAGTGGGCTAGTAATAGCCAGTTTGCAGTACCTTAAAGGTTGTCCTCTTAGCTACAAAGTGACCTCAACAAGGCCCATCATGAGTCATAGGACAAAAGGATGCCAAATAATTCCTCCTCCCTGAAACATATCCTCAAAATTTGATCTAGGCCAAGCTTGAAGAGATTGCCCACAATCCAAGTGAATGGGGTGCTCTTTCTTACAATTTTGTTTTTTTTCCTTGGAGGACAGATTTGGAGGGAACTATGTAGCAACTAAGTAGTTGGATATTTCAAAAAACAATCAAGAGAGTACTGAAATAGTGAATAAATGATCATATGATAGTTGATCATCAACCATTCCTTCCTTACCTGCAGGAAAATCAAGTCTATAAAAAAATAATCAACTAATTTTTCTCTACCAAGTTTATCGATGCTAGTTAGATCAAATTGTTGTAATAAACACTACCATATAATGATTCTGGAATTCACATCAAGGTTGTTCATCAAATATTTAAGAGCAGCATGGTCAGTATGTACAAAGGTCTGGTAACCAGTGATGTAGTGTCTAAATTTATTCAAGGAATGGAGAACAATTAGGAGCACTTTTTCAGTCACAATATAGTTCAATTCAGCCTTGGACATATTTTTTCTAATGAAGTAAATGGCGTAAGGAAACTTGTCATCTATCTATCCTAGAGATGCTCCTATATCTTTTTCAGAGGCATCATCATGGATGTGGAGAGAAAAATCCGAATTTGGGTCTCAGATTATGGGTGTAATATGTAGAACTATAACTAGGGTCTCTCACACCTCTAATTATTCCACATTAATAAGTCAATCTAGGAACGTTTTGTTATTGCAAAGAGTAGCTCAATCTGAGGCTATTTTTCTGAGTAATGCTTATTAGTATAGTGTTCAGAAGATACAAACGAAAACAGATGCTAAGCTGTAACTAAACGAATCCAAAAGATGGAACCACACAAAATAGTTGATCAGTCAAGGGTACGGAAGCAATAACCCATCCCTCTAGAAACTGATGAAGAAAGGAATTTTAGAGCATGGACTTATAGGTCTGGGAGCTAGGCAGCCTCTTGTTGAGGCTCACTACAGCCTTAGACCTTTTCTCATGCCAAAAAAACAAAGGCAGGTAAATAAAATGGCAGAAGGAAAAATGGAACATCAAACTGGAAATGGAAAAGCAGTAATAAAATGGAACAACAGTAATAAAATGGAACAACAATAATAAAATGGAACAAAAATCCTTGATGAATTATGGAACAACAACCATCAATTGTATGTACATGTTTTATACTAGTATAACAATCTGAGAATAGTGAATGATATGACTATGTTTCTAAACAGAGTAACGTTTCTTTCAAGTCCCACAAATATTATTTCACATGGATCCAATGATAGCAACATTCATACCAACACTCTGTTACAGAAAGAGCTGATTAAAGATGCAATTCAACCTTGAATAGATCCAATTGTACAGTGTAGAGACATTATGTGAAGAAATCATTCATATATTGATTATAACAGAGCATAGCATATCATATGAAAGATGTATCAGATTACTACGTAATAAAGATAAACAAACCACACACAAATCACCGTATAATGATACAAAAGCAAGTGTCCTTCGGAGCCGGGCCGTTAGCTACCAATGGTACACCGCCTTAGGTTACTCCAGACGCAGAGATGAAATAAACACCAAGTATTTTATATTAATCGCATCAACAGAGTATAACAAAATCAGGTCTCAGTGAGACTCAATGATCAAAGTTTGTTCTGAAACTTAAAATTATAAAAAACTGTATATATCGCTCAATGACGTTGTTCCTTTATATAAAAGTAATGATGGAGGTATCTAGATAATCAAATATAAGTAAAGCAGTGATCCCTCAGGATCAGAGATCCTCAGGGATTCGCCAATCGGTTAATCCTTCTCTTTTCTTCCTCACCTTCGCCGACTCGGTATCGCGCATTCTTTCCCTGGACTATTCAGTTCTGATTTGCTCGATCTTGTTCGCATCCAGTTCCCCTCTGGATGGACAACAGTTATTCTTCCTCTGCTTCTCGCTTTTGGACGACAACTCCTTACTTCCACGTTTTCCTGCATAAAAACGACAATTATTAATAGTTGAGCTTCCTTTGTCAATTCTTGCACATTTTATTAAAATCCTTTATCTTCTTTGAATTCACAATGAAGAAAAGGTTACAATTATTATTGAAAAACCACTAAATTGCTTTTCAAAAGCATACCTTCCAAGTGCTCCACACACCCCCCTGCTTACCCTGTTTCATGGCCTCATGAAAACATTATAGTTGACATGCAAGGCAGTGAGAGAATAGGCTGGAGAGGGGATCTCGTGAGGAGGCCGACAATCGTGATGAGCAACTAGATTATCAAAGAAATGATCTATTTGATCTGCAGGCATCTCATACAAGGCCTGATATCCGGGTCCAGGGTGCCAAATAATTGGACTGCGAAATCGATACCCCAACCAGGATGGCCCTGCTTGCAGAATCCGTCCCCCATAAAGGTTCAATCGGTTGGCAGCCAGCTCAAAATTTTCGTATTTGAATGGTTCCCTGAGTTGGATGTTTGGGCTAGAGGTTCGGTATCGAAATTTTGCAGCATCGATGGCAAGGTCTTTAATAGTCAGGAAATATTCCAGACTATGTCGGATCAAGTCTTCGTGCATGGGTCCTAATATCTTGATGACACCTGGGATCCTCATAAGGCTCCTATGCTCTTTCCATAGCGTCACTGGGTCTCTAGGTTCAGCTCGTACCCATAAGTCTAGGCTATTCTCTTGTCTCTGAAAGGTGTTATAAGCTCTGAGCCATTTCAGCTGATTACCCTAAATGAGATAAAGGCTTGGAATTGTATATCGCCAACAAAAGGGCTAGGATTTAAATCAGTTTCCTGGTCTAGCACAAGGTTGTGCAAGTAAAACTCGCACAATAACCTTTGAACCTTAACTCCATAGTGCTTGCAACAGTCTATAAAATCATTAACAGTGTTGATGTGGATAGGTGCTCCTGCCCTAACGACTTTTATTTTCAATCGCAAATATTGTTCAAGCAAAAATAAAGCATAATTCTTAGCAGGGGCCCTACAAGTCAAAACGTCATTATGTAAGGAACACACAATGTCCATCTGCTTAACAACACTATCTAATCGACGAGTTACCTTAGCAACCTTTTCCTGCTCCTTTTGCCATCCTTCAAAGGCCTGGCTCTCGGACTGACTAATGTCCCGAAGTTGCTGTTGTAGCTCTTCGTATTTCTCCCTGGGGACTGTTTGTTCTCACAGCTGCTCAGCTTCTTGCTGAGCTTCCTTCATCATTTTGTGCAAGGTCCTTGTTTTTGGATCCTTTTTCCACAAAGCCGTAGAGGTTGGAAGTTTAACCTGGACCTTTCTATTACGCTGCTTAGAGTTTAGGACCCGAATTACCCCTGAGGGTGGTGCTTCTGTTTGGGCCTCTTTGCTTTCTCTTTCTTTCTTAACGTGAATAAAGGGTTGCTGTGGTCCTCCTGCCATCGGAGCCTCTTGTTGTTCCATTGGAATGTCCATCCATTCTTCAGGGTCAGATGGAACAGTAGTCTGTTCTTCCATGTTATTTGGAACAACACCCTGTTCCTCATTATCATTTGGAACAGTAGACTGTTCCTCGGCAGTAGGTCTCCTGATGGGGTTTCGACCAACAAAACGGGTTCTTATCCTCGGGGTTCTTGCTGCAGTGGCCCTCCTCCTTTTCCTTGCGGTCCTTTGTATTCTCAAATTGGCTTTCAAAATTCGAATTTGCTGTCGGAGCCTGGCTATAGTGCCCAGCAGCCTCTGCTGTCTCTTCCTTAATTTCTTAATTTCCTTTACCTCGACAGAGGGTTTGGCCCTTAAGTCTGCTCCTTCTTCATCTGGGATATCTTCCGGCATCTTGGGGACAGATTGTCCCTGATTGTTTTCTTCCATTTCATTATCATAGCCAGGCAGGTTTTCTTCTCCTGCCTTTTCTGCATGCACTTCCTCGGGTAATTCTTCCTCTGCGGGACCGTCAAGGACGCCTGCTGTGCTGGAGGGCTGGCCATATTCCCCCATACTGGCCAGAACTGCTGCCAATTCCTCCTCACCTACAGGGTCCTGCAACGGGCTACCCCCTGGTTGTGCTATTTCTTCTTCTTGATTGCCCTGTTCGGTGGCCATTTCTTCCTCAGAGTGCTCATCTTCTTGATTGCTCTGTTCGGTGGCCATTTCTTCCTCAGAGTGTTCGTCTCATTTTTCAATTCCTCCTTCCAACTAGTCAGTCTCGGCCCCTGATTGCTCAGCATTTCCTTCGGAGGGCCCTCCTTCTGGTTCTGGAGGTTCATCCGCAATTTCAATTGGCTGGGCCGTGGTTCCCTGAATCCTTTCCAGCCTTCCTCGTATCCGGGCCAGTCGAGCTGACTTCCTTGGTCTCTCAGGTTGGTTGGGTGTGCCAGCAGGTTCTTTGGGTTCCTCTGATCGTTCTGGCGTACCAGAGGATTGTTTCCGTTTTGAAGCAGCATGTCTTTCTGCTGCTGACTCCTTGCGTCTCTCTGATCGTTCCGACGTGCTGGAGGACTGTTCAGGTTTTGGGGGTGGTACAGCCGATCCCCCTTCGACTATTGCGATCAGTTCCTCCCAAGTGCTTTGTTGTTGAGTGAGACTGTGGCTCACTATCAGTCGAATCATTCGATGGTGGCTAACGACTGCATCTATGTGTTGGGCCTTCTTCAGGCTTCAGGCCGCATCATGTAGTAGCGAATTTAAAAGTGCAGGGAGATTTATAGAGCATTTTCCTTTTAAAACAGCTAAAAGTTTCAGGTGATGAGGTCTTACCACGTCTTTTCTCCCTTCGCAGGTGATATAACTTTGCACTGTCTTCGCTAGCTCGGTCCAGGGTTCCCCTAGTGTTGCCGGCAGAACTCCTTTCCCTTTGACTGTCAAGCTTTGGCCTTCGTCCTGGAAAATTTCCATAGCTTTGTGTAATCTTTCCTTCTTCAACGTCCATATGGGTCCAACAACTGGTAATCCTGAGACTTCTGCGATGATATCCTCCGTAACCGCTATCTGCTTTCCTCCTACTATGGAGTAATTTTCCTGCAAATTCTGCAGGAATTCTAGCGCCACTGTTTCATTTGATTCTTGTAGGCGGCTGAAATAATTCAACCATCTTGCGTTTTCCAGGATTTTGCGAGCAGCAGTGAAGACTGTCAGCTCGTGAGGTTCGCTTCAGACCGTCTTTCCGCCCATGATTCTACTCAGAAATGGAACAGCAACTGCTTGTGGTGTTTGCGACGCAGAGAGGATAATCGTTGCCAAATTTTGGAAAAGATCACAGATCATGCAACGAAAAAAGGATCATGGACGACAATTTCCATAGAATGGAATCATCATACCGTTAAACCATGCCATTCCTTCGTACATTATCTCACCCGAATGGTGTGCAGCCACGTAATCCATGGAGTAATGAGGTTACCTCCCCCCTGCAATCTGATAGGCTATCCCCAGCCATCAAAGAGAGGAGCAGCAGCCAGTCAGAAGTCAATTCATAAAGAATAGCATACGGAATTATGCCATGTTTTAGAAAAACAACGAAATGCCGAAATTGAGGCAAAAAGGTAGATCGTGTTTTATATAAGAGCCTACGTGATATAATGAGGAGCCGGGGGATGGGACGTCTGTCAAGCGTACGAAGTCTCCAGTAGTCATTGTCAGTTCTGTTGCCATGATTGGTGGTAATGAATATTCATGCGATATATACATTGGGCGTGACATATGATCTATGCAAAGGATATAAGAGACAGAAAAATTTAATATCATACCTGTTGGTGTAACTATTACGACTTCTATGCCATTAACAGAGCTCTCCTGCCAACATGTGTTCATAACCTTGGCAGAGTTGTTTATTTCACCCTCTGGAACCATAATCCTTTGTGTATATTCTGAAGAGTGCTTTTGTCAAAATGCAAGCCATTATGCTGGCTTGGTAACCAGATACCCATAATGCCATTCACAAGGTAGGCGCGAAACGTGGTCAGGCCGGCTCGTGATGAGACCCCCTGTTCCAAGGTTTGCTTGTTAATATAACTTCGGACCATATCCCTGGTGTGATGGCCATAATGGGAATGCCACTTCGCTTCCATCCTTATGATCATGGTAGGCTGGCTCTCAATGAGACTCCCTATCCTGCATTTGACAATTTTCATATTTTGTTTTTGTTTTTGCAGAGCACCTTTCTTTTTTTTGTTTATTTCCACATAAGGGTGGTTCTGCACTCCTTAAGAGCAAGGAATGGTGGAAGAAGTCTTATCATCTCAACAGACAGATATAAATCCTTTGTTCTTACTCCTAAGTAATGATCAAGAAAGATTTTTAGGGAAATCGTCATGATAAAGATCACCAACCAGGGTGTCGGTAATAAGACAATGACAGCGAAGATGAAAAGTCAATGTCCCTCCTCTTGTCCTCTTATACATACTGGCTTCATAGTGATAGCGATTTATGATATGCTGATTTCGGTATATCATGGTTTATGTTCATCGCATAAATTCATTACTGTATCTAAAAGATTGAGGAGAACATGGGTGCAAAGCATCCCCAATAAGGGCAAAAACATGCCGATGGCATTCCTGAGAGAAGAATCCATTCGTAGGATACCCTTTCTTTGAGAGGAACAATGGAAAATTGTAAATGTTGTTCCTTCTGAGAAAGGAACGACAAAGACACTCAAATGTTGTTCCTTTTGAAAAGGAACAACAAACACACTCAAGTGATGTTCCTTTTGAAAAGGACCAGCCAAACACTCAAATGTTGTTCCTTTGGAGAAGGAACAACAAAAACATGCAAGTGCTGCTCCTTTTGAAAAGGAACAGCAAAATCACACAAGTGTTGTTCCTTTTGAAAAGGAACAGCAAGATCACACAAGTGTTGTTCCTTTTCGCAAAGGAACAGCAAATCACACAAGTGTTGTTTCTTTTCGTAAAGGAACAACAAATCACACAAGTGTTGTTCCTTTTCGTAAAGGAACAACAAAGACACACACAAGTGCTGTTTCTTTTCGCAAAGGAACAACAAATCACACAAGTGTTGTTTCTTTTCGTAAAGGAACAGCAAATCACACAAGTGCTGTTCCTTTTGAAAAGGAACAGCAAAAACACACAAATGTTGTTCCTTTTGAAAAGGAACAACAAAAACACACAAATTTTGTTCCTTTTGAAAAGGAACAGCAAAGACACACACATGCTGTTCCTTTTGAAAAGGAACAGCAAAAACACATAAATGCTGTTTCTTTTGAAAAGGAACAGCAAAAACACACAAAGGCTGTTCCTTTTGAAAAGGAACAGCAGAAGCACACCAGTGTTGTTCCTTTTGAAAAGGAACAACAGAAACACGTGGAATACTAACAGAAAATCAAGAAAACATATATACAAGATGTTATGTACAAGTTATAAAAAAATGAATTCCTTAAATTATAGGTGAGGAAGATTTCGCTTCCTCTCCTAAAATTTCCATATCAGTATCTTGTCGTAGCTGCTGACAGAAGGATTCCAGAGTGAGTGGCTTTCGATAGAGACGAACTCGGTGGCTATTTACCTTGAATGCATATCCAGAACCGTCAATTGTGATCAGGGTAAGGGTCCCATTGTCATGTACCTTCTGGATTTCGTATGGTCCTAACCATCGAGTCTGGAGTTTCCCCGGGAAGTCCTGAAACCGAGAGTCGTATAACAGAGCCCAGTCTCCTACATGAAAGACTTTATTCTTGATAAGTGCATCATGCCATTTAGTTCGTTGCTGTTGAATCAACGTTGTATTTTGTAATGCAGAGAACCTGATTTCGTCCAATTCATTAATCTGTTGTAATCGATTGATTTGTGCCTCACTCAGATCTAGGCCGACTTCCTGTGCAGTTCGTAGCATTTGGATTTCGAATTCTATGGGGAAAATTGGTTGTTTCCAAACACTAATTGATAAGGTGAATAGCCTGTAGTACTTCTCCATGTGGTTCTATAGGCCCACAGTGCCTCAGGTAATCGAGCGGCCCAATCACACCTATGCGATGCAATGGTTTTTGTTAAAATTGATTCTATTACCTTATTACTACTTTCTACTTGCCAATTTTCCTGCTGATGGTATGGGGTAGTGATCTTATGTTGGACATGATAATTGTTAAGTGTTGCAGCTAATTTATTTCCAACAAATTGTGGTCCACCATCTATAATTAGTTCTCTCGGAAGTCCATAACGTACAAACAAATGGAACAAGAATTGTATTACAGAGTCTTCTGTAGCCTTAGGCAATGATTCGGCCTCGACCCATTTAGTAACATAGTCTGTCGCCACCTGAATGTATGTCCTCTGATTTGATGATGGATTGATGGGCCTGACGAAGTCAAGAGCCCAACGTTCAAATGGCTCAATGATCAATTTTGGTCTCAGAGGGATCTCATCGGCTTGGCCAGGTCGTCCTGCTCGTTGGCAGCCGTCACAGGCTTGTGCAAACTTTTTCGCATCTTTGAAAATTGTAGGCCAATAGTATCCTGTCTGCAATAATTTATGTGTTGTTCTCTTTTTAGCAAAGTGTCCCCCGCATGGTCCGTCATGGCAAGCTTTTAAAATGTCGAAGATTTCGTCTTCTCAAATACACCTCCTAATTTGCATATCTGCCCCTGTATGGAACAAATGGCCTCCAATCCACGAAAATCGAGTGCTCTTCTGAGTAATCTGCTTACGTTCCTGAGGTGTTAAGTGTTTTGGTAGCTTACCTACTGCAAGGTAATTGGCGACATCAGCATACCAGGGTGTTCGAATAGCAACAGCAAACAGGTGTTCATCAGGAAATTGATCTTCCACTGCTGCTGTTTCAATTGATTTCGGTATTCGTGATAGAAAATCGGCTACAGGGTTCTCCTTGCCAGGTCGATCATTGATGGTGATATCGAACTCCTATAATATGATCAACCATCTAGTTATTCTAGCATTCGTAACAGGTTTATTTGCCAAATATTTAATAGCAGAATGATCTGTATATAACACAATGGGATAGCCTGTGATATAATGTCTAAATTTGTTAACAGCATGAATTACAGCCAGGAATTCCTTTTCAGTGAAAGTATAATTGAGTTCGAAAGAGGATAAATTTTTGCTAATATAGTAGATAGCATATGGTTTTTTGTCCTCTTCTTGGCCCAGGACTGCACCAATTGTTGTATCCGAGGCATCAGATGAGATTTGGAATGTAAATTCCAGTTTGGTCCTCGAAGGATTGGGGCTGTTGATACAAGTTTCTTCAATTCCTTAAAAGACTGGTCGCATTTTTCTGTCCACAAGAAATCAACATTGCCAGTTAGAGCATATAGAGGTGCAGCAATACGTGAATAATGTTCTATAAATCGTCTGTAATACCCAGAAAATCCAAGAAAACTGCGTACCGCTGTTTGAGTAGTGGGGGTAGGGATAAGAAAAAGAATTTGGATTTTGGCCGGGTCTACCTGGATGCCAGCTGCTGAAATATAGTGCCCTAGAATGAGCCCTTCTGTCATCATCATGTATCATTTTTCGTGGCTTAGACAAAGCCTGGTAGCGATACAACGTTGTAAGACTTTTTCCAGGGTATCTAAAGCTGGGTCAAAATCATCTCCATATGGTGTAAAGTCATCCATGTACACCTCAAGTCCATTGTTTATTAGATCTGCAAAGATGCTAAGGAAAACTCTTTGGAATGTAGCAGGGGAATTACATAGGCCGAAGGGTAGAACTCGATAGGCAAACATTCCCCAAGGGCAAGTAAAGGTAGTTTTATCCTGGTCTTCAGGGGCAATTTGGATTTGGTTATATCCGCTGAAGTCGTCCAGGAAAGAAAATAATTTCTTTCCTGCCAGAGTATCCAATACTTGGTGTATGAATGGGAGAGGGAAGTGATCCTTCTGTGTGGCTTTATTTAACTCCATGTAATGCACGCAAATCCTCCATTTTCCATTTTTCTTGGGTACCACCACCAGGGGAGAGACCCATTTACTGTCGGAGATGGGATAGATAAAA
>APFE030870737.1:33268-70728 GCA_000404065.3 Pinus taeda | reverse complement strand
GCACATCGAATTCAAATAAGAATGCATCGGGGTCCTCTGATGTAAGTCCATGAAACGTCGAGATGTGTTGAAGAGGGATCGCTTTCATGGGTGCATTTGCAGCAGAATCTACTATAGGATATTGCAATGTAGAAGTTTGAGTATTTAGCTGATTCTGCGCCATAGGATCAAATATGTGCCAATAACCTTCCGGAATTTCTAGGAGGGTGTTCCTAGGTTGAGAAGGAACGGCCTTGGCAGGGACTGTTTTAATGACACTCCCCTTATCTGGGATTTCTATCTGAGGGAATGGGGTGCCTTCAATATTAACTTTGACCGCGCTCCCCTTATCTGGGCTATTTAACAGTTGGATTATCCTAGAAGGAGACCTTGGTTCTCTTATTTCCCCTGTTTCCCCTTCTCCTTCACAAAGGTTTCTTAAATTCCCTTCCTGCAGTTGTTCTGACACAGAATTTTCAATTTCTTGAAAGTCCTGTTCATCAGTCTGACTATGCACCTCAACAAAGGCTCCAGATGGTGATGCTGTGGCCTGAAGGGAGCTAGTAGGCTGTTTAGAATTAATCTTTCTGAGGCCTACCAATGGCTGAGATTCAGTTTTCTTATAGATTTCGTCTATGAAGGTTGTTCGGCCAAGGGCCACCAGTCCTTTGGCTTTTTCGGGTTTGGCTAGAGGTTTGATATTCTTTTCTAACTTTTTCTGCTTAGTCATGCACTCTAAAAACTACTAAATCCTATTCAACCATCAATTCTGCTAAGAGAGCGGACGGTGGAGCAGGGCTTTTACATGCTCCGTACGCAGGTTCTTACCTTCCGTTTTTAAGATCCAACTCCCCCCTAGCAGATTTGCGCACTACTCTGTAAAGGCAAATGGCTATACTCTTTCCCCCACAACGATGCCAAAATGTAGAGCTATAACTAGGGTCTCTCACACCTATAATTATTCCACATTAATAAGTCAATCCGGGAACGTTTTGTTATTGCAAAGAGTAGCTCAATCCGAGGCTATTTGTCTGAGTAATGCTTAGTAGTATAGTGTTCAAACGATACAAACGAAAACAGATGCTAAGCTGTAACTAAACGAATCCAAAAGATGGAACCACACAAAACAATTGATCAGTCAAGGGTACAGAAGCAATAACCCATCCCTCTAGAAACTGATGAAGAAAGGAATTTAGAGCATGGACTTATAGGTCTGGGAGCTAGGCAGCGTCTTGCTGAGGCTCACTACAGCCTTAGACCTTCTCTCACGCCAAAACAACAAAGGCAAGTAAATAAAATGGCAGAAGGCAAAATGGAACAACAAACTGGAAATGGAACAGTAGTAAATGGAACAACAGTAAAATGGAACAGCAGTTAATAAAATGGAACAGCAGTAATAAAATGGAACAACAGTAATAAAATAGAACAACAATCCTTGATGAATTATGGAACATCAACCATCAACCTTATGTACATGTTTTATACTAATATAGCAATCTGAGAATAATGAATGATATGACTATGTTTCTGAACAGAGTAACGTTACTTTCAAGTCCCACAAATATTATTTCACATGGATCCAATGACAGTAACATTCATACCAACACTCTGTTACAGAAAGAGTTGATTAAAGATGCAATTCAACCTTGAATAGATCCAATTGTACAGTGCAGAGACATTATATGGAGAAATCATTCATACATTGACTATAACAGAGCATAACATATCATATGAAAGATGTATCAGATTACTGAGTAATAAAGATAACCAAACCACACGCAAATAACCATATAATGATACAAAAGCAAGTGTCTTTCGGAGCCGGGCCCTTAGCTGCCAATGGTACACCGCCTTAGGTTACTCCAGACGCAGAGATGAAATAAACACCAAGTCTTTTATATTAATCGCATCAACAGAGTATAACAAAATCAGGTCTCAGTAATGATCAAAGTTTGTTCTGAAACTTAAAATTATAAAAAACTGTATATATCGCTCAATGACACTGTTCCTTTATATAAAAGTAATGACGGAGGTATCTAGATAATCAAAGATAAGTAAAGCAGCGATCCCTTAAGATCGGAGATCTTGAGGGATTCGCCAATCAGTTAATCCTTCTCTTTTCTTCCTCGCGTTTGCCGAATCGGTATTCCACATTCTTTCCCTGGACTATTCAGTTTTGATTTGCTCGATCTTGTTCGCATCTGGTTCCCCTCTGGAGGGACAGCAATTATTCTTCCTCTGCTTCTCGGTTTTGGACGACAACTCCTTGCTTCCATGTTTTCCTGCATAAAAATGACAATTATTAATAGTTGAGCTTCCTTTGTCAATTCTTGCACATTTTATTAAAATCCTTTATCTTCTTTGAATTCAAAATGCAGAAAAGGTTACAATTATTATTGAAAAACCACTAAATTGCTTGTCAAAAGCATACCTTCCAAGTGCTCCACATAATAGTCAATTTGTCCTTTAAGGTTTAAGGGCCTCTTGGTAGCTTTCTAATCAACAAAATTTATAGTCCTTCGCCATTAGTCCAAACAATTTTGAGGCTACTTTTCTGAAGTCCTTTATGAATATCCTATAGTATCCAACTAAGCCCAAGAAAATTTTGACATTCCTCTGCTTCTGAGGAGTCCAAACCCTCTTTATGATATCAATTTTATTTGGGTCCACTTGTAGTCCTTCCTGGGATATTGAGTGACCTAGAATAGTCCCTACATTCATCAAGAACTCATGCTTTTCAAGACTAAGGGATAGATTAATTTCAATGCACTTACTTAATACTTTCCCCAAGTTAGAGAAAACCTCTAGGAAATCACATCTGTAGGGAATGAAATCATCCATATAGTTTTCTACAAAGTCATGGACTAGATCTACAAAGATTCTTAGAATGGCCCTCTAAAAAGTGGCAAGGGCATTACATAATCCAAAAGGAAGGACCCTATAAGCAAAGGTACCCCAAGGACAAGTGAAGGTGTTTTTATCTTGGTCCTATGGGTTGAGATGGATCTAATTGTAACCATTGAATCCATCTAAGAAAGAGAAGAACTTCTTCCTCGCAAGACCATCCAAGACTTGATCAATGAAAGGTAGATTGAAATGGTATTTTTTAGTGGTTTTGTTTAACTCTCAATAGTCCAGATACATCCTCCATTTTCCATTCTTCTTTGGGACCATAACTGGAGGAGACACCCACTCACTATCTGAGATGGGATAAATTAACCCTACATCAAACAACTTTTGCACTAATTCTTTAACTATGTCTTTGAGGGTTGGGTTCGTTCTCCTTTGAGGTTGGTGCACTAACTTGCAACCTTCCTTGATGTAAATGTGGTGAGTACACACCGAAGGGTGCACTCCCTTCATTTCCTTATAACTCTAGTAAAAGGCATCCAGTTACTCTCTTAGCATGTCACATAACTCCTTTTTCTGATGTGCAAAGAGAGAGGGGTTGATTTTCAAGGTTTTATCTGGAAAAAATTCTATCATCATGACATGAGTAGGACTTGAGTCATCTAGGCACAAATCAGTCCAAGGGTTATCTTCAGATTTCTTTACTAAATCACTAAGCGACATGGTGTTTTGGGGCTAATTCTGGGGGATTTGATCAATTAAGTCATCTTCATCAGGTTACCCCCCTCATATAGTAGCATATAGGGTAAAAATTAGGTAATATGTGGCATGGTATACTTCATCCTCCTCCTCCTATTCCAAGCATAAGGGTAATTATTTCTCTGGAGATGATTGAGTAGGAGGGTACAAGACCAATTTTTTGGAAAAATGCCCATTTTTAATGGTCATATTCCCATCCTTACAACTTATGTAAGCATTAGTAGTGGCTAGCCATGACATTCAAAGGATGAGAGGATAACCATTGAACTTGGTCTTAGTTTGGAGAAATAAGAAGTCAGTAGGATATTCCCAGGAATCAATGGAGACCATCACATCCTCAAGAATCCCTTAGGAACTACTGTGGATCTGTCTGCAAGTTGCAAGACTGTTGTGGCCTTCCTTAATGATTCTTGGAAATTTAGTTTAAGCATGGTATCCTTAGTCATCACATTGATGGCAGCCCCAAGATCAATCAAGTTATGGGGGCAATGATACCATCAATGTGCACATATAACACAGGACTTCCTAGGTCTATATACTTTAGGAAAATCACTCTCCCCAAAATTAAGTCAGAAAACTGTGCAATGACATTAATGGTAGGGGTGTATTTCTTTATCCTCTCGGGATTTTTGAAGAATTTCTTCCTGATTAACTTGTTTTAGATGGGGATGTCCTTGATAGCTTTGAGGAGTGGGATTTTAACAAACAATTTTTTCAATTCACCTAGAATCTCAGTCTCTTCTAGGGTGTGCTAGCTAGGATTGCTCAGTCTCTTAGGAAACAGAGGTGAATTGGCTTGGGGAACACTCTCTTCCTTTTACTCTTCAATCTCCTTAGGTGGAGATGGAGGTTGGTTATCTAGAAGCACTCTTCGAGACCTAAGGTTTATTTCTTGAATTTCCACAGCCTATGCAGGGTAGGATGTCTCTCCACTATAGACATGTTGTGCATGCTTGTTGTTCAAGCTTGGATTTGGCTAAGTAGGAATATGAGGTTTCTTAGGTGGAGTAGGGTGAAGGATTTTTGGTCGAGATGGAGGTGGAGGTAGTAAGGTTGGAGACTAGTTGTATGGGGGCCTCCACCCCTATGATTGTGTATTCCAATGAGGTTGTGGGGGAGAATATGGATGAAATGATTCATTGGTAGGTTGGGAATGGTATTGAGGTGCATAAAACTAGGGAGAAGGCATGGGCCATGAAGGATGAGTAGGAGGACACCAAGGGGGAATGTATGCATTCTAGTTGGGGTTGTAAAATGAATATGATGTCCCTTGCATGCCCTATTGTTATGGTTGAGGTCCTTGAGGCCTCCTTTGCTTCATATAATAGAGTTTCTCATGTAGAAAATCATGTATATTCACAAGCTAATGAAATTTTCTAAAGAAAGAGACAAGAATATACTTCTACTCTTTACAGTGGAACCCTATAAACACCGAGCAAACAATAATCAAGAGAGGAAGAGAATCAAAGACACATAACACAGTAAATATCTGGGGAAAGCCACAAGTCAAAACGCTACTATCTATTTTGTATTAATCTAAAAAATCAAGATGAAATTACAATTCTTATTCTCTCTAGAACAATCCTAGCACTCAGCAAATTCAATTTCCAACTCATAAGCAAGTTCAAGGCCAAATCGTAGCCTCTTGATAAGCTCTCCAAGTCACTATTCCAATGTGAAATTATTATGAAAGATAGCTTGTATTTAAAGGGAAATAAAGCCTCTAAAAATAATGTAATCCCTTAAGGATTAGTTCTGGACTACATGCGCTATCACTGCAACTCAGTAAAATACAAAACTAATTGTACACTATCCCTGCATTCTTGTCTCAAGTGGGTCTTTCTCACAATCGACATGCATGGGTTTTTTGAAGAGTAAATATTTGGTTAACTAGAGTAGCATTGGTGGAGTTCATTAATGTCACACTAACTGCTAACTCAATATTAATTCTCTCAATCAGTTTGAGAACTAATTTAATTAAATTGACTCCTGAAATTGAGTCTTCTAGTTTACAACTCACAATAAACTCACACTAGACTCCTACAAAGTAGGGAGAACATATACATGACTTCGAAAATACTCCCAACTCAAATTTCCTAAGTTAAGCAGGTTTAGTAGACTTAATTTAACTATTTTAAGCTACTATGAGAATAGAATTCAAATTTAATTCACAGTTTAATTCAAGGACAAATTAAACTAGAATTTCTTGTTGCCATTTATGAAAACTCCCCCTCAACCAGAAAGGGATTATCAGCTACCCTGATCATGTCTCTGTGAAACTCTAATTTACATCATGACAATGAATTTGTCAATATGTCAGCATCTTGCTCCAAAGAGGGAAAGTAACGTAACAACATGATCCACCTTAATACACAATCTCTGAGATGATGATATTGGATATCAATATGCTTGGAACGATTATGAAAGACTGGATTTTCAGAGAGTCTGATACAACTCTGATTATCACAATAAATCATTGTCAGATCCATTTTCTCACCAAACAAACCAACTAGGATCTTCCTCATATAGATAGTCTCACATCTTGCCTAACTTGCAGCCATGTAATCTGCCTCTACTAAACTCAGTGCAACTAATCTTTTTTTCCTCTTGTACAAAGAAACTATCGCTGACACAATACTAAATATCCCTCTTGATGTGCTCTTTTTTTTGGATGGACTCTGTGCCCAATCTACATCGATGAAGCCTTGAAGCTTCACTCCCATTGTCCATCTGTACCATAACCCAAACTGAGTAATTCCTTTGATGTATCTCAATACATACTTTTCTACCTTCCAATACAGCTTTGTAGGCCTAACAATTGCCTGACTAAGCTGGTTAACTACATATCACATATCGGGTAGTGTGTTCACCAAGTACATGAGTGAACCCACAAGCTGCCTATAAACAATAGCTTGCACTACTTCCACTGAAGTAGCATCCTTCTTCATCCAATTACTAGCTAGAGGAGTCTACATGGGCTTACTGCTCTCCATGCAGAATCTCTTGAGTATCTCATTGGCATACTTTCCCTGAGATACAAACAACTCCCCATCTCCCTACAATACCTACATGCCAAGAAAGTAATGCATGAGCCCCATGTCCTTCTCTCAAACTCTCTTTCAAGGTCCTTGCAATATTTGATGAGCTTCTCATCACCTCTTAGTATGAGATCATCTACATAAAGTATAATGATCAGCATCTCACCTTCCACCACTATGTGATATAGGCTCGCATTCCTTCACTCTTCGTGAAGCCCAACCTAGTGAAGTATCTATCTATCCTGGTGTACCAAGCATGAGGTGCTTGCTTGAGCTCATATAATGCTCTCTTGAGTCTGCATACATGTGACTCAGAGTCCAAGCTTTCAAAACCTTCGGGCTCCTCTATGTACACCTCTTCCTTAATCATTCCATTAAGGAAGGTAGTGTTCACATCCATTTTGATGGATCTTCCAACCCATTCTGCGTTGATAGTGCTAAAATAGATCTAATTGACGAGTACCTCAGAACAGGAGAAAATCTATCATCGTAGTCAATCCCCTCTACCTCTGAAAAGCCATGGGCCACAAATATGGCCTTATTGATGCAGGAGCATTCAACCCAAAAGAAAATCATTGTATTTTAGTGGGCATAGGGGGTCATGTGTTCTAAGGAAGTTGGCTTCCTAAGTATCAAATTAATGTAATATTTAGTCTTTTAAGTGATTAGAATAGGAATTATTTAGATGTGTGAGGATGTTTGTAAATGCTCTCGAATAAAGGACAACATTAGTGGTTAATAATGACAAGAGAGTTAGAAGTCAGCGATAACTCTAAAGGTAGTTTCATGATTCGAGGAACTAGAGAGATTTATTAGGAATTAATTGAAGTTAGAAGTGGACATAGAGGACATTTAGGAGACAATTCAGTAGATCTAGGATATGAACTAGAATTCGTTCAACAGAACATTTATGGTATGAGTGTAAGCCTACAGGAAAAGTAAGAAAAGGGAGGCCACTCATATTCAAGAACAGGCCTGTGAGAGACAGAGAGTCTCGATATGTATCATTTGTTCATATTTATATATACAATGGATGATTCTATAATTGTGTTAGTATGTAAAATGAGTGTTTAATGAATGAATGATATATGAAGTTATAGGTTTTGTAACAGGGTTACAGACAGAGTTCTATAGAATGCGTAGAGAGGAGAGAATGATTCAGAGGAGTCATTAGGGATCTTGGATTCCAGCTAAAGAATCAAAGGAAGCTCTAGAGAGGAAGAAAAGGGTGAATTCATGGAGTTAAGCTCTTAGGAAGCCAAAGAGTGAAAACCCGAAACCCTGAAGAAATCCCCAAAATCGTAGAGGAACCAATTAAAATTGCATAAAGTCTAAGTAAAAGGGACGAGTGGAGAAGTGAGGCATTAGCGCAAAGTAACCATTGGATCTCAGTGATCAATGGCCTATATTAAACAATAGAGAAACCTAAAGGAACTATTGAAACCAACTAATGGAGTAGATCAATAGTCATTGCATGTGAAAGAGCACAGGAGTTAATGCAGTGAAAGGGCATATTTATAACCCCGAGTGGTATTTCGGGTGGCAAAGCAGTGGTAAGTGGTATCGAGGGGAACCTAATGGAACTATTGGAACCGACCAATGGAGTAGATCAACAGTCATTGCATGTGAAAGAGTGAAATAGTTAACGCAGTGAAAAGGCAGATTTATAACCTCGAGTGGTATTTCGCGTGGAAAAGTAGTGGTATGTGGTATCAAGGGCTTGGCTCCAATTCCACTAATCGAAGGATAGGTAGCAGTGGAGGAGTGAGGGGAAACAACTTTTTCGGGCAGTTAACCCCTGTATGTGTTGTCAACCTGAAGAAAATGTGAACCATTAGATCTACTATGAGTAGATCGACAACAAAGGTTTAATATGCAAGTTGGTCAATCAGGGATCAGGGTATGGAAGTGACATGAGATAATGTGAAGGGCCCATGGGTGCAGACCTAATGAAGTTATGAGCACAGGTTTATAAATTTTGAAGTCCAACAAATCAATCACATATCGGATGCAGAGGAGGTGTGTATTAATGTGACCCGCGAAGGAGCCGAAGGTTAATGAGAGGGTTTTAACATGTTAATTATATATAACCAATGTTAAGAAAGGAAAATATTATATATATGTGGTTAAGGGGTAACGAAGGTTAATGAGAGGGTTTTAAAAGCCCTAATGAGTATATATGGATAGAAGTTAGCCTATGTTGATTAATAAGCGCCTTAACCATTAGAGGGTGAATATTTTGACTCCTTAGAGAGTTAAAATATCTGGTTCAAGTGTGATTATGTATATTACATGCATACTATGGGTGTAAGTGGGGTACCGACATCATTTTCGTATCAGAGCATAATTGTGATTAAAACAATTGGTGTTAAAATAGAACAAATAAATTCTATGTGAAGGAATTGAGAAGAAAGTTATGTGTCAAAGGTGTTTATGCAGGAAAGGAAGGATCAAATTCTAATCTGACAGAAAGTAGGCACACACAGGAGATGTGTAGCACAACTTGCAGATGCAAGAAATAGACGACAATCCATTCACGGTACAGGCGGAATGGTGAGACAAGATCATGTTGAGATCTTATAGGTGAGGTGATATGTTTTGTTTTGTTTTGAGAATGTGTGTTTATACAATGATATGTAGGTGACAGCATAAGGTGTGAAGGTTGCAACAATTAGAGCAAGGAGTGCTCAATTGGTTCCAAAGGAAGGAACCAAAAATATGTTAAAATATTGAGCTCAAACGAGAGAAGCTTAGTGAGGTATCATGTAGCAAGAAGGAGAGTTTTTACTATAGAGGGATTCTTACAGATCACAAAGGCAATTTCACAAAGGATGTGGGTGGAATTGCTAAAGGATGAAGGAAGTTGGTAAGACATTCTAAGTGAAAGAAGAGGTGGTTAGAACCAAGAGTATTTCATTATGATTGAAATACAAGAGGATAGTTGTGTTCCTAGGAGATGTAGAAGAGTTGAAGCCTAGAAGGAGCAGAGAGAAGTGCTCAAAGGAGGTTGTAGAGATAGAGAACCAAGGGCTTGCCAAAATACCAAGTTCAGAGGAAAGCTTGGTGAGGTAAGTTGCAACAAGGAGGACTTGTTCTTGTAGAGGCTTTAATGTAGCTCATAGTAAGTGAGTGAGGAGCTCATGAAGATAGATAAGAAGAAGATGGCTACTGATAGTCATAGTAGACATTCTGAGGAAGACCACAACAGAATGAAGATGAAGAAAGTGGATTGAAAGGAAAATGGCAACAGGATGAGTGAAGAGGAGATTGACAAAGAGATTGTAGAGTTAAAAGAACAAATCGATACATTAAGGAGAATACTAGAGGAAAACCAAAGAAAAGGTTAGGAATTAAGGAAGAAGCCAGTGGAGTGGCATGAGATGCAGAGAAGGCTACAACAAAAGCAAATAAAGTGGCTGAGGGAAAAACTCAAGGAAGTTGAGTTGGAAATGGAAGAGTCTATTTGTGAACCAAAACAGGGAGAAATTCTAGAAGAAAGTGAAGACTACATTGAAGATAAAGAATGGAGATCAAGTGAAGATCTCATTGACTATTGGGATAGTTCAAAATAGCATGAGGAGATGCTAATTGAAGATGAAGACTTGAAGGTTGAGACTTCAAGCGAGACCAAAAGGTTTGATGATTTTAAATTTGATAATTTGTTGATGTTTGCAGGTGTAACATGTGATGGGAAATTTGTTGATATTGTCATAAAGGAGGAAGAAGACAAACAGAACCTGAATTCTGTTATGGAAGAACATGGGATAGAAAGGTCTCATATACAGTTGGGGAAATATAGCAACAACCAAGTGAAGGGCTTGAGGAGATTGAGGAGGAGACCATCAAAGAATTTTTGAATCATATGAAGGATTTAGAACAACAAGGAGATATGATGTCTAAAATATCAAGTGGGACCACAGGGTATTATGTTTTTAAGATTTATAGTTTGTCTGTGGATGCAGAACAAATGAAGGAGAATATTAATGGAAATGGTGAGACAAGGATAGTTCTTGGAGAAGGTAAACAACAAGTGATTAAAGGAAAACTTAAAGAAGAGGTTATGTTAGCTAAAAACATAGTAAAGGATCATCAGTTCACTATGATGATAGGCACAATGGAAATAGCCATGGAAACTTTTGAGACATCCAGTAAGAAAGAAGGACATCTACTCAAAGATGTTAAGAAGGAAGAACCCTATGCAAGGGATTTAACCTTTGCAGAAGGAACACTAACAAAGGAGATTTTTGCAGAGGATGAGCAATATTCTGAAACTAACAGAAGTATGGAAGAGTATCTTTCAGAAGATAAAAATATGAAGTAAAGGAGGATGGAGAATGTCTCTCTTTTTTATTTTTTTTTAACTTTTTTGTGTGGCTCACAACCACCCTTGGTTATAGGGTGGCTGCTACATCCGCAGTTGGAAGACTAGGCTGATCGGTGGGGATCAAACCTTTCGGCCATCATAGACCTGATGCCAAGAGATTTTAGGAATTAACCTTGTGACCTCCCATCTGGTGAGGCCCTAACTTGACTGATTGAGCTAACTCTTGGGGCTTAGGTGGAGAATGTCTCTTAAATGAGAAAAGCAGTGATTTATTATAGCAAAAAGAACTTAATAATGCATGGATGTGTGAAGATGTGACAACATAGGAACAAGTTCTTGTGAAAGAAGGAGATGAAATTCAGTTTGAAGAGCTGATATGTGAAGCAACAGTTGAGACTGTTGAACCTTATAATTTCCAGACTAATAATTTGTGTATAAATGTAGGAAACATAAGTGATGATGAAATACTTATGAAGTTTCACAAAGAAATTGCATTGCTAGAATATTTGCTGAGAAATTCATAGTATGACAGTGTGATTACAAAGGAAGGAGTTCACTATGGTGGACAAGAGCAAGAAGACATCATTAGAGTAGATGATGTGGAGGAAAGACTAGTTGACGGTCTCATGAGTTCTTTTGAGAATTCAAAACAACATACTGATGTGTAGATAGAGGAGAAAGAAACGGAGTAGCAAACTGAATTGTTGCCAAAGGAAGATAAGTCACATAAGCCTTATGTTTTTTATTTTAACAAGTGTTTTGTGAGTGTAGGTTTTGTTGTAGATGTTGAAGAAAATTTGGCACAAATGAGCAGCCAAATAAAGATGAAAGAAGAATATTTCATGGAAGAATTCAATCAATGGAACAGAGATGCTCAATTGCTGGAGAAAATACTGGAAAGTCATGATTTAGTACAGAAATAAATAATCATGAAAGAGGGTAAATATGAAAGGGAGGTAGTAAGAATAGGAGACAAAGAAAAAGTTGGAACAAGAGCAAAAGTATAAGAAAAAGTAAATCAACAATTACAAAGTAAAAGCAACCAACAACAGTTTGAAGAGTTGGTGGACAACAACAACAACCTAAAAAAAAGAGAAAGAGGAAGAATAAAGTGGCAGAGTATGGACAAGCCCAAAGATGTGTTGGAAAAAGAAATTGAAGATTTGTGGTAGTGGATGATGAAGCAATCCATATGGAGGAAAATTATAGTAGTAGGAAGGATGATTAATCAGAACTTGAACTTGATTGACAAGGAGAGGAAGATGAAACAAAATACAACAAACATACAGTGGCAACAAAGGTTCAAAGAATTTGGCCAGTTAAAAAACAAAGTATGAGATCCAGGAAGACGAAGATCAGAACCACATGATCACAATATCATGAATATTTTCTACTTTAGGAGTTTGATGCAGGAGCATTCAACCCAAGAGAAAATAATTGTATTTTAGTAAACATAGGGGGTCATGTGTTGTAAGGAAGTTGGTTTCCTAAGTCTCAAGTTAAAGTAATATTTAGGCTTTTATGTGATTAAAATAGGAATTAATTAGATGTGTGAGGATGTTTGTAAATGCTCTCGAATAAATGACAACATGAGTGGTTAATAATGACCAGAGAGTTAGAAGTCAATTATAACTCTAAAGGTAGTTTCATGATTCGAGGAACTAGAGAGAGTTCTTAGGAATTAATTGAAGTCAGAAGTGGACATAGAGGACATTTGGGAGTCAATTCAGTAGATCTAGGATTTGAACTAGAATTAGTTCAACAGAACCTTTCTGGTATAACTGTAAGCCTATGGGAAGAGTAAGAAAAGGGAGGCCACTGATATTGAAGAACAAGCCTGTGAGAGATAGAGAGTCTCGATATGTATCATTTGTTCATATTTATATATACAATGGATGATTCTATAACTGTGTTAGTATGTAAAGTGAGTGTTTAATGAATGAATGCTATATGAAGTCATAGTTCTGTAATAGGGTTACATATAGAGTTCTATAGAATGTGCAGAGAGGAGAGAATGATTCAGAGGAGTCATTAGGGATCTTGGAATCCAACTTAAGAATCAAAGGAAGCTCTATCGAGGAATCGAAGGGAGAATTCGCAGAGTTAAGTTCTGAAGAAACGGAAGAGTGAAAACCCAAAACCCTGAAGAAATTCCCAAAATCACAGAGGAACCAATGAAAATAGCATAAAGTCTAAGTAAAACGGATGAGTAGAGAACTGAGGTATTGGCACAAAGAAACCGTTGGATCTCAATAATCAATACTCTAGATTAAACAACAGAGGAACCTAAAGGAACTATCGAAACCGACCAAAGGAGTAGATCAACGATCATCGCATGTGAAAGAGCACAGGATTTAATGCAGTGAAAAGGAAGATTTAACACCTCGAGTGTTATTTCGGGCGACAAATTAGTGGTAAGCGGTATCGAGGGGAACCTAAAGGAAATATTGGAATTGATCGATGGAGTAGATCAACGATTATCGCATGTGAAAAAGCTTAGGAGTTAACGCAGTAAAAAGGCGGATTTTAACCTCGAGTGGTATTTCGGGCGGCAAAGCAGTGGTAAGTGGTATCAAAGGCTTCACTGTGATTCCACAAATAGGAGGACATGTAATAGTGGAAGAGTGAGGGGAAACAACTTTATTGAGCGATCAACCACCGTGTGTGTTATCAACCCAAGGCAAATGTGAACCATCATATCTACTAAGAGTAGATCAATAGTGGATGTTTAATATGCAAGTTGGTCGATCGATGATTACGGTATGGATCGACATGCGATAATGCGAAGGGCCAATGGGTGCGGACCCGATGAAGTTATGAGCATGGGTTTATAAAGTTTGAAGTCCAACAGTTCAATCACATATTGGATGGGGAGGAGGTGTGTATTAATGTGACCTATGGAGGAGCCAATACTTAATTGCAATAAGGGTGGAACCTCACGAAGTGTGTCAAGACCGTACTAAAGAAGAAAGGTTTGTTTTATGGATATTTCCTTTGCAATGGTTTAT
This sequence comes from Pinus taeda, assembly GCA_000404065.3. Classification (NCBI taxonomy): domain Eukaryota; kingdom Viridiplantae; phylum Streptophyta; class Pinopsida; order Pinales; family Pinaceae; genus Pinus; species Pinus taeda. The sequence goes on along the minus strand of APFE030870737.1, from coordinate 56,770 downwards.
AAGGAAATAGTGTCGAAGGAAGGTTTTTACGTGTTAATTATATATAACCAATGTCAAGAAAGGAAAAAGTTATATATACATGGTTAAGGGGTAACGAAGGCTAATGAGAGGGTTTTAAAAGTCTCGATAAGTATATATATATAGGAGTTAGCCTATGTTGATTAATAGGGGCCTTAACCATTAGAGGGTGAAGATTTTGACTCCTTAGAGAGTTAAAATACTTGGGACAAGTGTGATTATGCATATTACATGCATACTGTGGGTATAAGTGGGGTAACCCAACATCACTTATGCTTCTCCATCCTACCATATGGAGCTTTCTTTACCTTGAAAAGCCAGCAGGAGCTCACAGCTGACTTTTCCTCAGGTCTCAAGACCACATCCCAAACAATGTTTTGAACTATGGAGTCATACTTCTCCACAATTCCATCAACCCAAACTAGTTGTTGCACTGCTTCCTAAAAGGAAGATGTCTCTGTCACAACACATGCACCCATAAGTGCCATGTACCTAGTGTACCTCTCTAGGGACCTCCTCTGTCTACGCTGAGAAGAGGGTGGTCCACAATTCATCGAAGTCTTGGCTCATCATCGTTTTTTCTTTTGAACTCAAAGCAACACAATCCTCTATCTCTATGTTATAGATTTTTTGAACGCAAATACCTATCTTATTTACTTGACCCATGGCTATGTGTTGAAGGAACACCTTTCCTTTTGAAAATATCACATCAGAGCCTCTATCCTCAAGCACTGAAATAGATACAAAGTTATTTTTCAGTCCGGGTACATGCATAACATTCTTCAAGGTGAGTGGAGCAACATGCTCCCTCTCAGAATTAATAGGGCCCACACCAGTAACACTATACTTATCATCATCACCCATCTCAATATGCATCTTGAGATATTTCTCCTCTAGCTCATTGAATAACTCTTTATCCCTAGCCATGTGGAATGAAGCTCCACTATCTAAGTACCAGACACTTCCTATCATAGAGGACACCATCAATGCAATGAGGGAAATGTCCAATTCAAATTGGGAGGTCAAAGCCTCGCCCGCCACTCCTCATGAGGACTTCTCCTTAGAGTTCCTCAATGGAAAATTTGTAGCAAGGTGAACCATCTTGTGAAAATGAAAGAATTTAACTTTTGTCATGTCCTTCTTCTTACCTCCATGATACGAATCTGATTTGGAATGAGAAATTTAACCTTTGCCCTTCCTCACCTTAATCAGTAAGGAAAAATTCTCTTCATCCTCAGTCATTGATGAATAGCCATCCCTCGTGTTCCTCCTATCACATCCTACATCAAATCTGACCATATTCATTCCCAATATGGCATCTTCTCCCAACTATTGACATAGTCCTAAAAGCTATGCCAACTCTTTAGGTGTCGAATAGAGAAAATATCACCATATCCTCCTTGACAAGCGTGATTTCAACACTTCCAAGTTCATCTCGAAATTGAGTGAACTTGGTCAAGTACTTTGGAATAATATCACCTTTCTCCATCTTGATCTTATAAAGTTTATCTGTTAGTGCCAACTTCCATTGATAATTTCTATTCTGATACAAGTCCATCAATGTTTTGCACAGCATGTGGGGTTTACTTTCCATGGAGACTCGAGAAAATATGATCTCAAACGCCCTCAAGGATTATCTGCCTTGCCTTTCCCAAAGACTTCTTCCACTCGGCCAAGCTCTGTGCATTAGTGGTTTCTGGATTAGGAATTGCTTGTTCAACAAATTCCTTCAAGCCGTCGTTCTCTAGCATAGCCTCCATCATGTCCCTCTAGGCTATGAAATTTGAGCTCCATTCCAGGGCATACTCAAGTCTCAACCCATGGAACACCTTCTGTTGATCCTGAAGTATGTATGCGAATTCGACTTTCAATTGTAACCCAGAAAATCAAAACTTTGAACTCTCCTCTAGAGAGATGATTTTAAATCAATGATTTCTCCCTCATCCGAACTCTAATTCGGCTGATTTGTTTTTTGAATTTGGTTATCTTTTCCTCAGGAATCCAAATCTACAATTTGTTTATGAGTTTTTCACATAAAGTCTCCTATATGCTCTAAAAATCACAGCCAAAAAAATAATATTTCTCTGATACCATGTAGAACATCATGTAGATTCACAAGCTAATGCAAGTTTCTAAAGTAAGAGACAAGAATCTACTTCTACTCTTTACAATGAAAGCCCATAACATCGAGCAAATAATAATGAATAGAAAAATAGAATTAAAGGCACATAACACAATAAATATCCGGGGAAAGCCACATCTCAAAACCCCACTATCTATTTTGTATTAATCCAGAAAATGAAGATGAAATTACAATTCTTGTTCTCTCTAGAACAATCCTAGCACTCAGCAAATTCAATCTCCAACTCATAAGCAAGCTCAAGGCCAAATCTTTAACTCTTCACAAGCTCTCCAAGTCTCTACTCCAATGTCTAATTTGTATGAAGGATAGCTTATATTTAAAGGGGAATAAATCCTCTCAAAAGAGCACAATCCCACAAGGATTAGTTCCTGATTGCTTGCACTATCAATGCAACTCAGAAAAATCTAAAACAATAGTACACTATCCCTGCACTATAATCTCAATTGGGTCTTTCTCAAAATCAATATGCATGAGTTTCTAATGAGTAAACATTTAGTTAACTATAGTATCACTGGTGTAGTTCATTAGTGTCACCACTCAGTGTTAACTCACTATTAGTTCTCTCAATTAGTTTGGGAACTAATTTAACTCAACTGGCTCATGAGACCGAGTCTTCTATTTTACAACTCACAATTAACTCACGCTAGACTCCTACAAAGTAGGGAGAGCATATACATGACTTCCAAAATACATCCAACAGGAATTTCCTAAGCTAAGTAAGTTTAATAAACTTAATTTAACTATTTTAAGCTACTATGAGAATAGAATTCAAATCTAATTCAAGGACAACTTAAACTAGAAGTTCTTGTTCCCATTTCTCAATAGTTTAGTCACAACTTCAGTTCCTTGATACACAACTTTGAGTCTAGGAAGAGAAGGGCACTTGTTTGTGGAATGGGTTTCCTCACAAAATGAGCATATCTATATAAGATTCAATAGACATTCATTTCTAGGGTGTCTCCTAGTGCATCTAGGGTAAAAGACATCTAATGCTCTTTTTTCTTCCTCCTTCTTCCTCTTGATCTGCATGGAGTCCATTTGTAGGGAAAGGGTATGCAAAATCTCACTCTTAAAGTCTTCCAACATGTTCCCAATTTCAATTTTGATGGGTGTGTTGGAGGAGGATGAATTGGCCAAAACTTGACTAGCACTACCTTTCTCTCTCGTGACCCTAAAATGATTTTTGAAAACTATCTTGATATCAGTATAGGATCGGTGGTAGATGTGCCTTTCCAACATCATGTTTAGGGTTTATAAGATATCTTCCCAAATCCCTCTAAGAAGGAATAACTTGAGCGCTTCAGGTTTGAGGGTGCATCTAGCTATTTTATAGTTGAATTGTGACCTATCCTCATAATCTCCAAGGATTCATCATCTCTCAAGGTAATTCTAAATATTTCCTCTTTTGTGTCCTTGGACCTACCATAATCCTTGTACTTATTATTGAAGGACTTTTACATTTGAGCCAAGCTAGTGATGTTGTCCCCAGGTAAACCCATGAAACAATGCAAGGATACATCCTTAAGGGTGGATGGGAACAACTTCAACTTCTGATCATCAAATGTGTAATCATAAGTTCTGCAGATGACAATAAAATCAAACAAAAAGGTATCATGGTCCTCTTAGGTTAAACCATGGAAGTGAGGAAGGGGAGAGGGGCTTATGCTTTTCATCCTAGCATATCCATTAGTTTCTCTAATAGAGAAAGCACCATTAGTTATGTTATCAACTCCATTTTTGTTTTTGATCCCATTTCTATTTTCAATCATGTTGTAGGTTTGTGGAATGATTTCTTCTTCTTTTTCCCAAATAGGATCTTGAAAGATCTCTATATGTTTTCCTAGTGGGTCCTCTAGCTGACATCCATTGAAGATGAGGGAAGATCAGTTATTTGATGATGTGCGGGTAGCTGGAAAAAATTTCCCTAAGTTGTCTCTAATCCTACGAGGGATGAAAGAAATTTCTTTTTGTGTTTTAGATTTTTTTCAGAACTACTTTCAGAGCGGAAAGAAAGCAAAAATTACAACTATTTTGTAAATGGAACTACTTGCAAAATGGAAAGAAAGGAGATATTGCAACTATTTTCTAAATGCAACTACTTGTAGAATGGAAAGAAAGTAGAAATTTCAACCTCTTGTTGAATGGAAGTACTTGCAAAATGGAAAGAAAGCAGAAATTTCAACTATCTATTGAATGAAAAAAAAGGAAAGCATAAACTACATCTACCTAGACACCTCCACAACAACGGGGCCAAAAGGTGATTAGCCCCAATATTGCAGCAAGGATGCTACAACTCTTAGGGAAACCAACTTTACTTTATCAACTTGGGGTCTGTACAAACTTGGAGGTGACAATGTTATATGCACAACAAATGCAATAGCCTACTCTTGTCACTTCTCAATTGGGGCGATAGATCAATAGGGTTTCTCAAAACTATTCTTTTATTGACTATAAGGATGTTGACTACTGACAATGAATGTAAAGCTATATTTAATTCATAAAGGAAATGCTTGGCTATTTTAATGAAATGAAAGTGTTGAATAGAAAATGCTATGAAATGACATGAAATTACCTAGCTAAGAGTTAACACACATGACTTGCAGAAGAGACCTAATTTAACCTTTCATTCTATCATTTTTGTATCTCGACTATGTAGGGATGGAAATTATCATAACACTGTTATGACTGATGTATGCATGCACTAGCTAAATATTGTAGAAAAGTGTCTTCTAGTTTTCAATTTTATAAATATAAATGCTAAGCTAATAGTCTGATCTTTTACAATGGAGGAAGGTATGGAAAGGTTGGTCCAAAATGGAATTGAGGGTTATGGAATTCAATTTGAAGGTGTGCCCTAGGTTTAGATCATCATTTCTACACAAAACAATCTAAAACAAGCTGCTATAGTGTTTCCTGTAGTTGCTACAAGATTTAATGTAGTTACTACACGATGTCCTGATTTAGTACAAGAAACTTATTTGAAGGCTATAGGAAGGTAGGGAAGGTGAAAGGAAGTGTTGGAAGATGTATTATGGTAGATTAAGGTATGGGGAATGTGCACACTACCCAAGGATCAACACAACTTTTCAGGATCATTGGATTTTCTCAAGGATGTTGTGCACAATGGCTACAAAGTAGAAATCTGAATTAGTGGTTGGTAGGATTGGGTGAGAGGTGGAGAATACATAGATCAGTCTAGTGGAATTAGTTCCCCCCTGCAGATAAACAACTCTTGCAAAACGCATTTTGTTCTTCATTCATGCACAACTTTATGTAAACGTGGAAAAGATGAGTTGAATTTTAGAAACTGAATTATTGATGTCTAATGGCTTAAATCTATGAAATGGAATGCTTTATAATCTACAACAAATTCAAGAAACCAAAATGACAATTGCAGGTTCCTCTTAGAAATCATAAACAATGATCTATTCAACAGGAAATCCTAAGCTATACAATGACCAAAAGATAGTTCTACCTTTGGGGTTGTGAGAGTGGGGCCCCAAACCATGATCTCGTGAGCGAGATGAGGAAGAGGCCACTACCAGAAGATTTTCTAAAGTATTTTCTTTCACTATTGTAACACTGATATACTTCTCCAACCAATGGAATAAAACTAACCAATCATTCAAAGACTTGTAATTTAAAGAAAGAATAGATAATGTTAGCAACAAATCTACGATTCTAATCTAAGAATACATGTGCAAAAAGATGAAACTTTGATGCTAGGGTTGGGCCCTAATCTAAGGGCTTCAAAATTCTAATTCAACTCAGTGCTAGATCAAAGAAACCCTTTTCATTATCATCAAAATGTCAAAAATAACAAGAGAATAATAGTCACAATATCTTAGCTCGAAATTGCCTCATGTCTATAATAAAAAGTCAAATCCTAATGATGTCCTAGCACTTATTATTTGTACAACTGAAGAAACCAACAAATTCCTATAAATTAGGGAGTCTTGGATCCTAAACTCAAGATTTACTTGTCTTCACTATCACTAGCTTGGTTTCCAATGAACTCGGTGGGCTTGGATTCTTGTAACTCTGAGCTAATGAGATCTTGTGTAGGAATCTTTGAGTGATTGAGGAGTTAAGGAGGCAGAAAAAATATCCTAAATTCCTTCTTACTTGTCTTCATCAAGTTCGTGCACTTAAATTAGTCCAAAACCACTCCAAATCCTGCAATTAATGCACATTAGGCCACATGACATAACATCTCACCTTTACCCTTCGCACTAAGAAAAATATAATAAAATATGTAACGAAATGTGAGAAACATTGATTTTAATAAGGTGGAGAGTGGCTTTAAGGCCCATATAATTTACCTATTGATGAGCCTCACAAAAAAGATTACCTATGAACAACCCAAAATCAATAGAAATTCTGCGCAGACTGAGAGACAGTGGAGAGGAGTTTGGAAGTGGGAGATATAGTGTACCTTCATCTATAGCCCTACCCACAGTCCACATTGAAGAAGGGGGGCAAAAATAAATCGTGATTTTATGGACCTTATCAAATTACCCAAAGAGTACAAGAAGTGACATATGAATTATAGCTTTTAGCATATAACAAGATACATAACATATTTCATGTCTCTTTCTTGAAGAAGGCTATTTGGAAACATATTGTATCATCAGCTAATTCACCTCCATTAAATGAAAAGGGTGGCCTTGAGCTAGTTCTAGAGGAGGTATTAGAAGTATGAGAAGGGAAGCTAAGTAACATGACCATCAGGGAATATCTGGTGCAATGGAAATATTTTCTTTCAGAGTATACCACCCAAGAAGGAGAGCAAATATTGTAGCATCCAACACTCAAATTTCTTGAGGGAAAGTAATTTTTGGTGGCATAGATTATAATATCCCTAACTAATTGACTATTGGAATATGACACCCTTTTTGGACCTTCGTTTACTTAGGCTAGAAACAAGGGGAGTTTTAGAAGAAGAGACTCTCGATTTATAATTAAAAGGGGCAAAGAGAGGGACTTTGATAAATAATTGGGGAGGAATCGGTATTTTCTGAAGTTATTTGTTGATGGTATTCATTGATGTTATTATGGTTAATTATAGAAACTTGGAAAAAGCCTAATCAAAATATATAAAGGAAGAAGGAAGGAGGAGGTGAAGGAATTCTATCTGTATATTTTCTCTCTACATTTTTATTGGAGGTTTAGGTGAATTTTCAATAGGCGAAGGTTTCAAGCGAGATCCTCTCACTACCTTTGGTGGGATCCGGTTTCACCCTAGTTGACAACCCAAGTTCGATTATATTAGATGTCACCCTAGTTGGTCAAGTTTGTCTATTTTTTTATTTGTAAAGGACTTTTCATTTGATCATTCTTATGGGCATTATTTTTGGCACATTTTTCTTCTGTTGGAGAATTTACCCCACACCACTATAACATATTTGAGAGCTAAGTGGTCCATCGTACTATATCAGGCTAGAATTTGTTAGTGGAAATTACATGGATCGTCAACATTAATTGAGATCTTGAACTTTCTCAATAGAGGGTCACTTACAGGGCAGAGTCAATTATTTCACGGTTAGGGTGTTGCCCCATCAAATTCCTTCTAGATCGATGTGTGTATATATTATATTTCCCGAGTCAAAATTCTTCTTCTCTGTGTTAGACAACTAATATTCGGGATTAAGGTTGGGTTAGTGTGATTGGTTATCAGATTCCAACAACACCAAGAAATTGATTCAACTATTTCTTTATGTACTTATATATACATCATTCATTAATATATAGTTGATTTTGGTTTCCAATTTTGGTGTCTTATAATGCTATCAGAGCGGGTGAAATGCTATGTTGAATCAGAGCAAAGGTTAATTTCCTCTATTAAATTCATTAGCCTTGTGTGGCCTTCATGAAGAATCTGAGTGTGTTTGTCCATGGTGTATGTATGATTGAGTCGTGACTTCGTAACTACGTGATTTTATGGGCCTGAAGGATGAAGAGTGAAAATAATTTAAGGATCCTGCGAGATCGTCGTTGGATCAAGAAAGAAAACTTTTGAAACTTGAAGATGTGTGGTTAAGTTGTTGTGTGTTGAATGTAAATGTAACTCTGCATCAACCATATATATTGAGAAGCTACCAGAGATTCTGAATAGTTGCTAGAGGAGCAGAGAATGATTCATTTAACTTCTTCACTATTAGTTTAATTAATCAAATATTTTTTTAAGCTAGATAAGATGTTGGTTTTCGAGTTATAAGGACCACAATAGGCTTGAAGGAATCTCAATTTGTCTCAGAAAATTAGTTTTATTAATGCAAATGAAGGTACATGTGAGTAACATTTGGACTTTTTGGACGGAATAGACGATTGTGATTAAAGACCGTTTGTTTCATTGTTGAATGTGCTATAAGCAGTGTCTAATTTATTTTGGAGAATAATTTTTTGTTTTGTCTCAACGTGTCGACTGGAAGGATATTCCTATTTATAACGTTTATCTCCAGATGTGCTCATGTCAAAATCTCTCTTATGAGAAAAATATTTTAGATTCTTGATTAGTTACAGTGATTGAGCTCTTGTAGAGAGCCTGATTCCTTTAATAGATGTATATGTTCCTTGTACCTGAATGCAAAAAAGAGCATGATCTTGAAATCTCATCAGATCTATAAATTTCCTTGATTTTTTTTAAGCAAGTCTACTCCAATAATTTTTTTGAGTACATGACATTTTGAACACTTTTTGCAGAAGTAGTTGTGAATACGATAGTTCTTTCTCTGTTGGTGGTACTAGTAAATGCATTGTATAACGATCAAAATAAAATGAGGTTCATGATATCTGTCTGCATTGTGAGCAATCTGTGGTTGGTCATTTGTTTCCAAGAAACCCCTCTAACTTGTTGTAAATAACATTATTGAGAGAATGTGGAGGTGGCAATATTATTTGAAGCTTGTCTATATGACAACATTAAGATTGTGTTGTGAAGGTTGTGGATCCTAGTGAAAAATAGTTTAATTTATTGACTAGTGCCAAGGGAGAGCAAATGCGGCCAAAGTGAATAGAGGGAAGAAACATTACAGATTCAAATTTTGTGCATTTACTAAAGGATTTGTTATAGTTTTGATGTATTTGAATTGAAACATCCTCTCGCTTGGCCACAAGAAATTGTCTCGGACTGTGAACGAATATTCTGAATATTTCAACAACAACATGAGCCCAAATCATCAATGAAAACGTGTCTACGGTTGAGATCAAGAATTCCACGGAGTGTAGCATTGAGAGAGACTTAATATAAGTGTGAGAATGCAACATTTTTTGTCTCCGTTAGTTGTTCAGTCAATTGAATGGTGCAATCATAAAGTATGAACAATTTTTTTATTATTTTTTTCCGGAGAATAATAAAAAGTGATGTAGGAAGTTTTGGTTTTATTTTTTTACCTTGAATGCTATTTCATTCACTTTGACAAAAATATATGAGATGACCACACTATAGGGTTTCTTGTTGACTGGACCACCTGTCGAAGCTATTCGTTTTCAATATTTGTCATCATATTAAAAAAAAATAAGGAAGCAAGAAAAACATTACTAATCTAATCCTTGGCATGATCTTTGCACTTCATCATTTTTAAACGCTCTTTTAAAGATGAAATTGATGGATAGTGGGCCACTACATTAAGGATCGTATGCCAAATTCATAATTGTATGTTTGAATAGAATGTTTGACTTGGCAAAAAAATTGATTGGTATATACAAAATTGGCAGTTCAAAAGAAAGAAAGGCATTAAATAAACTTTAGCGAAATTCTTAGAGAAGAGATTTGAAAGATTGAACATATGCTTTCTAAGCACTGTGAAATAGACCTTGAATGTGAACGAAAATGCAGAAGATGAGAGTTTGCAGTTTGCTATATATATTTGTTTTCAGGTTTGCCATGATAGACCTTCTATTAAAGAACCTCCCAGCTTCAATGATCTTTCGATTTTTCTTGAAGTATGATCATAAATTGATTTTTTTATCCTAAATGGAATATTATGAGAGTCTATACATGAGATTTTGGCTAGAAATTTTGGAAGATGTTTGTTACATGTTGTTATTTTCACTTTTACGAGTCAATTTCTCTGTAAATGGGTGCATTTTCGATTGAACCTGACACTTGAGATTGAGTGAAATGGCTCAAATTAAAAATGTATTAGAAATATTAAGCAATCTCATTAGTTCTACTGTTGATGAAATTGTAAATGTTAGCAAAACAAGTCTTGTTGTTATTAAAGTTTGTTTACATGTTGCATTCAAGACAATGGAATTCCTCCAAATTGAGTCTCAAGTACAAAGAGATGATCATAATTCTAAATAACAGTCGAACAATAATGAAACCATTTCAAAAAAATAAATTGGATGCAGTTAAAAATCGTGATCTGAAACTTGCTACAAGACCTTGGGAATAAATTACACATAACAAAAATAAGTTTAATGTTGGATACGATAAAGATGTTTCTTTTTATGTGCCTAATATTTCAAAACCCATAAAATTTCGTAGTGCTAGATTTTTGGATGGTGTTGTTCCATAACAAGTTGATTGATGCCAACATTATGATGGATTTGGACATGTGAAAGATCAGTGTTTTAATATTCACCCATGTGAGCATTGTGGAAAGCACAATCATCATTGAAACAAATGCTCTAGAAAGTAGACTAAGGCAAGAGAGAAACTAACTATCAAATAGATTGCTTCTTGGGATTGGTATAAAAAAACAAAGAACATTTACAAGTCATACCCAATATATGCTTGAGAGTGTTAAAAAACCTTGCAGTGATGAAGAATACTTCATCTTATCACCTTATTTCCAGCAAGAAGGGAATTTTTTATGCTCTGCTATAGGTTTTAAGAGTTGTGAAGCGAGCCTCAGTCAGAGATCCACAGCCTGAGCCACAACCTATACCATTTAGAGTGAGAATTGTAGCCAAAGAGACTTCAATTTTTGTCGAATGATTTATTTGTGAATGAGCACTTTCAAATTCAGAATTGTTGGAGGAACTACATTGATGGTTCGAGAGTTGATATTTTTTATTGATCTGAGAACTGTTATGAAGGTTCTAGATGTGGGTATCACTTGTGGTTTTCTCTTAAAACCCACCATCCGTGGTTTTTGGTCATCCTTAAAAAACATTCGAAAGAGACATTCAACTCTTGGCTGAGACGCAATTTTGCATTTTGAGGTCTCATTCGTGGACTCTTATACATGCCTTTGGGTTAAGGGGGGAATGTTAGGTAGTTAATCCTTGAGATTAAGGTCAGGTTAAGGTGATTGGATATTAGAGTCCAAGAAGATCCAGAAACTGATTCAATAGTTTCTTTATGTATTTATATGTATATCACTCATTGAAATTATTCATTAATATATAGTTTTGTTTGGTTTCCAATTTTGGTGTCTTAGACTCTATTGGAGGTGTGAGGGATTTAGTATGTGGTCAATAAGGAGTCGAGGCTCTCGATATAACATAGGTGAGTTCATAGGACTAAACATCTCTTAGGAGTTTCTAAGTTCCAAAAGGTTGAGAGGCCTCCCATCTATCATAGAAGAGCCATGATGGAGTTCCCAAGTCCAAAATTGACAATGGCTATCAATATTTCACTTGGCTTATACTGCACTCAAAGGAGCTTGTGAAATGTGTTTATGTTATTTTGAGGACTGTCAAACTGCCTTGAACAAGGGATACATATATAGTGGTTTCTATTTTCGTTTAGATGATTCTATGAAGGCCAGTTGCATGGTAGTCATGGTGCTTTTCTTTAGAGACAATGACATTGACAAGTTATATCTAAATATGATCAAAAAAATTTAAGTAGGTTGGTAACTTTGCTTTGGTTGTGGGTAGACCTGAATTTTGATCAGACATTTTCCTTATGGTATATCGATATATGTTTGTTCACTTGCAATAGGGCAATGGCTTTAAAGACTTTCATTTAGCATTTTTTTGTAGAAGTTGTATTCCAATTGTTTAGAATGCTCTCTACACTTATATTTGTGTTTTCACTGTTTGACAAAGGATTCAATGGTTGTTGAAAAAATTTAATGTGTTTTTCCAGAATTTTTGATCTTGTAACACTTCCTCCCACTTGCTTTGGAACATACACTTTCCATGTGCATCCTTATGCAAATGGAAATGAATTGTTTTTTCTACGACCTTATATTTGTTCATGTCCCTTCGTTATAAAAACTTCATTCAAGATTAGAGAACCTACATTGCACGCTGAGCCTCAGGTCGAGGTTCTAGGCATCCACTTCAACTTGAAACACTCCAGGCTTGAAAGACTCCAACCCTCTAATGCTTGAGATTTCAAAGCTCGAATGTTGTTTGCATAGCTAGATGACTAGTAACCTCACCACTTCAAAATAGAACTATAACTAGTAAATAAGACAGTCAAGATCTCTTCCCTTTCTTCTCATTGGTTCTTATATAAATTCATGAATTCATTCTTATATAAATTCATAAATTAAAGTATGTTCTACGTAGAGTTGAGAAATCTGAGTTGAAACATGAAATAATGTTATGTTTCTCCTGAGGCATACAACCCATCTCACTATGATTATGACTAGTAGGTTTTATGAGAGCCGCACCCATAAGTAAAGACAAATTATGCTTAACAGGTTCTACTAGAGCCTGACAATTTTCCTGCTACCTCCTTATCTTCTTACTTAGTAGAAAATCCCAATTTAAACTAAACCTAATTCACCGCACCAAAGAATTACTAAAGCTAGATGATTAGCTTGGAAATTACTAGGACTGGCTGAAACAAACCAATGGGATGGCTGATCTTTTTGTCCGACTTCTTCTCCAGATCCAAAGGCCGATACTCTCATTATGAAAATTCAGATCAACAGGCCATGCAAGCTCATAATGGGTCGTCACTAACGCTATTGCTGGATCAACTTATCTAACTGAATCAAAGTCAAGGCCAACAACATAATCTATTGTCGAGTCACCTGAACCACATGAAGGATGGGGCAAGTTTAGACAGGTTTTGAGGGGAAGGATTTAGAGAAGATATAGGGTTGCCCTAGTGTCACTACGATGAGCTTCGAGCAGGCTATTGTTCGCTTTACTTCAGGACCTGCTCCACCTCACTTTCTTTGAACACTAACCAAACAATCAAGTTCTAAGCCATTTTTTAACCTGCTCTTCTTTTCCTTAAGTCAGAAAGGAAACCCCACTAATGGCTAACCAAAAAATCTAGTTCCAAGCAATTTCTTACCCTATTCTTCTTTTCTTCCAGTCCAAAACTAAACCCCACTTACGGCAAGGACTTGCTGCCGTCTACCATTCCTTGTTCATACCTTTATAATTATAAACATAAGCAATGGACTACCTTGCAAAATATTAGTAGCTTATCTTAATTTATTAATCCTCTCAGGGAGATGAGAATGTTAAAGTTCAATATGCCCCATGAGATGAGAGAAAAATGATAAATTATGACCTGTGAAAGGAACATTTTTAATACCTTTATAACATATAAAACACAAGCAATGAACTGCATTACGAGAAATCTTGGTAGCCTATCTTATTTTTTAATCCTCTAAACGAGATGAGAATGTTCAAGTTGACAATCTGCGATGAGATGGGATGAAACCGAGAGTGACTTTTATGATCTGTGAACTGAATATTTTACTGTAAAAAGGAATAAGTGTTTTCTTGAAATTATATATATTACTCTTTTCGAATGACGAGAGTGTCGCTTCCTACAAGAAGAAGCAGTTAAGGATTAAACACATTGCACATCCCGTCAATTTTGCCACAGTTCCTTTTGCTCTGTGCATACATCTAAAGGATTAAAAAAGATTTAGATGTAGTGAAATTGGACACGTAGTCTTTTCACTGTGAGTACAATTTTTTCATTTAAAAAACACCATGTAATCATATTTTGTTGTACATTAATAAAGAATTTATAAAGTTTAATATATCATAATATCCTTCCTAGGTGACAATTTTGTTTAGAAAAGTAAAATCTGTTTAAATTTTTTTGGAAATATGAGTTTCAAGATTTTATGTGCCTTAGAAGTGTTCCTAATAATGCTAATCTATCTCCCCATTAAAATTGATTGAAACACTCTACCAATCAAATATTTCGAAAAAAAATCCACAAATTTATCATCTAAACAAAATTGTCACCTAAATAGGCTGTGCCTATTTTCCTTTTTATAATCATAATGTAGTTAGTGAAATATTCAGCTAACCAGGCCCTCGTTATGGACATATTAATGTGCATTGTGTGTGCACGGTATGTATGAACCCATAAAATTTCGTAGTGTTGGATTTTTGGATGGTGTTGTTCCAAAACAAGTTGATCGATGCGAACATTATGATAGAATTGGACATGTGAAAGGTTGATGTTTTGATATTCACCCATGTGAGCATTGTCAAAAGCACAATCACCATTCAAACAAATATTTTAGCAAGAATACTAAGGCAAGAGAGAAACTAACTTTTAGATGGATTGCTTCTTGGGATTGGTCGAAAACAACGAAGAATATTTACAAGTCATACCCAAGATATGTTCAAGAGTGTTAACTAGCCTTGCAGTGATGAAGAATACCTCATCTTCTCACCCTATATCCAGAAAGAGGGGGATTGTTGATGGTCTGCTACAGGTTTGAAGAGTTGTCAGGCAAGCCTCATTCAAAGATCCACAGTCTGAGCCACAACTTGTACCAGTTAGAGTGAGAGTTGTAGCAAAAGAGACCTCAATTTTTGCTAAATGATTTGTTTCCGAATGAGCACTTTCAAATTTAGAATTGTTCGAGGAACTACACTGATGGTTCCAAAGTTGATATTTTTTATTGATTTGAGAACTACTATGAAGGTTCTAGACGTGGGCATCGTTTATGGTTTTCTCTTAAAAACCACCATCCTTGGTTATTAGTCATCCTTAAAAAAAAAATCTGAGAGACATCCAACTCTCGTTCTTGGACTTTTATACATCCCTTTGGATTAAGGGGGGAATGTTAGGTAGTTAATCCATGGGATTGAGCCTGGGTTAAGGTGATTGGTTAATAGAGTCCAAGAAGACCCAAAAACTGATTCAATGGTTTCCTTATGTATTTATATGTACATCATTCGTTGAAATTATTAATTAATATATAGTTGAGTTTGGTTTCCAATTTTGGTGTCTTAGACTCAGTTGGATGGGCGAGGGATTTATTATGTGGTTAGAAAGGCTCGATAGAACGCGGGTGAATTAGTAGGACTAAACATGTTTCAGGGGTTTCTAAGTTCCAACAGGATGAGATGCCTCCCATATATCATACAAGAGCCATGTCGATGGAGTTCTCAAGTCCAAAAGAGACAATGTCTATAACTATTGTACTAGGTGTTATATTGAACTCAAAGGAACTTGTGAAATATCTTGATGTTATTTTGAGGACTATCAACCCACTTCGAATAAGGGATACATATATAATGGCTTCTATGTTTGCTACGATGACAATTCTATGAAGGCCAGTTGCACGGTGGTCGTTGTGCTTTTCTTTGGAGACAATGACATTGATAAGTTATGTCTAAAGATGATGAAAATATTTAAGTAGGTTGGTAACTTTGATTTGGTTGTGGGTAGACCTGAATTTTGATCAGACATTTTCCTTCTGGTATATCGATACATATTTGTTCACTTGCAATAGGGCAATGGCTTTAAAGACTTTCCTTTAGCATTGTTTCGTAGAAGTTGTATTCCAATTGTTTAGAATGCACTTATATTTGTGTTTTAACTGTTTGACAAAGGATTCAATGGTGCTTGAAAAAATTTAATGTATTTTTCTAGATTTTCTTATCTTGCAACACTTCCTCCCACTTGATCTGGAACATACACTTTCCATGTACATCCTCATGAAAATGGAAATGAAGTGTTTTTGCTACCAACTTATAGTTGTTCATGTCCCTTCGTTATAAAAACTTAATCCAAGATTAGAGAACCTATATTTCACATTGAGTTTGATGTGGAGGTTCTAAGCATCCCCTTAAACTTGAAATATTGCAGGCTTGTAAATCTTTGAGGTCCCTTTCATCTTGAAAGACTCCATCCCTCTAATGCTTGAAATTTCAAAGCTTGAATGATGTTTGCACAACTAGATGACTAGTAATCTCACCACTTCAAAATAGAACTATAAATAGTAAATAGGACAATGAAGATCTCTTCCTTCTCTTCTCACTTGTTCTTATATAAATTCATGAATTCATTATTATATAAATTCATAAATTCAAGTATGTTATACGTAGAGTGGAGCAATCTGAGTTGAAACATGAAATAATTAGATATCATTTTTTGGGATTCAACTGTGCTAAGTAAGTCATTCATCTATGACCATTTCCATGAGTGGTAGTCGTAACTGACTAATTTGTCATGATTTTTGAATAGTTCACTTAGCACTCATTACATGGGGGGAAAAATGACATTGAAACTAGTGAATGAATTACATAGCGTCATTCATCACTTCTGGGGCTTGTGCTCAGAAACCAGGACTTCTTGGAAGGTCACCCATCCCAGGTTGCTTCTGGCTCAAGCGTGCTTAACTGTGGAGTTTTCCCCGCAATCAAATCCACTTAGCTTGCAAATTAGGTAGCAAGCTAAGTGGGCTTGATTGTGGGGAAAACTCCACAGTTAAGCACGCTTGAGCCAGAGGCAACCTAGGATGGGTGACCTCCCAGGAAGCCTTGGTTACCAGGTGCAAACCTCAAAAGTGATGATTGACGCTATGTGATTCATTCACTGGTTTCAGTGCCATTTCTTCACACCTATGAGCATCACCTGATGCAATGAGTGCTAAGTGGACTATTCAAAAATCATGAGAAATTACTCAGTTATGACTTAACGCTATGTCATTCATTCACTAGTTCTAGTCCCATTTCTTGACCCTTGTGATCATCACTCGATGCAGTGAGTGCTAAGTGGACTATTCAAAAATCATGAGAAATTAGTTCATTACGACTTAATGATGATTGATGCTATGTCATTCATTCACTAGCTTTAGTCCCATTTCTGGACCCCTGTGAGCATCAGGCAATGCAATGAGTGCTAAGTGGACTAGTCAAAAATCATGAGAAATTAGTGACTTACTTAACACACTTGAATCCCATAAAATGATATTTAATATAATATACTCCAAAAATCCCAATAAATGAAGTAATGTTATGTTTTTACCGAAACATACAACCCATAACAATATAATTATGACCAACAGGTTTTATGAGAGCCACCCAAAAGTAAAGACAGATTATGCTTAGCTGGTCTTACGAGAGCCCGAAAATTCGCAAGCTACCTCCTTATCGTATTACTAAGTAGAAAATCCCAAAAGAAAAAGCTAAATCACCGCACCAAAGAATCACTAAAGCTAGATGATTGGCTTGGAAATTACTGGGATGGCTGAAACGGACGAATGGGATGGCTGATCCTTTTGTCCGACATCTTCCCCGATTCCGAAGACCGATAATCTCATCATGACAATTCGGATCAGCAGGCCATGCAGGCTCATAACGAGCCGTCACTAATGTTATTTTTGGGTGAACTTATGTAACTGAGTCAAAGTCGAGACTAACAACATAATCTATTGCCGAGTCACCTGAACCACGTGAAGGATGGCGAGTGCTATTTGTGCGACTATAACAAAGTTATTGCTATAGTCCTTACACCCCTGACATGGTTTTCACATCACCTCCTGCTATGAATTTCCCATCCCACATACTATTTTCATGCATCCATGCATGCTTTCCGGCGATGCTCACCGCATACTATATTCATGCATCCATGCATGCTTTCCGGCAATGCTCCCTACCCGCGCTTGACCTCATGGCGAAGGGTAATCCGGCCTGCCCACCTCCGGTCTGTACTTTTAATGCGCTGTACCACCAACCGGTTAATTACTCCCAGCAACCATGTTTAATATGCACAAATAGCACTCGCCGTAAAGGGACGGCCCTCCGGCCAAAAACGACTCCAACTTCCACTGGAAAATACTGACAGCCTACATTAATGCGATTTCATTTGAACTTTGAAAACGCCCGCCCAAATGTTAGATATTTTAATTTCAAATTCAGGAATGGTTATTCAGTTTCATCAAATGGCATATAGCAATGCATCAAGAGGTCAGCTGGCTGTGGCGAAAGAAGGCGAACTCAAAGCATTTCACGATTCTAGCCGTGTGCGCCACAGTGTCGGGCAATGAGCTAGACCCTAAGGTATTTCACCATCTTGTAATGCACAAAAATTTCTGTTATTTACCTCTCCCATGGAAGTATTTAAGGCCTCGCGCGCACCTTCTATTGCAGGTCTGTCATTTATTCATTCACAAGGTTTTAAAGAATTTGCTGCAATTCAGAGAGTGATCTTTTTGGATAAATCAATGGCGGCAAAGGTAGCGGTGAGCACGCGGTGGATGGAAATTTCTCCGGTGCAGAGAATATTATGTTCACAGACTCGGCGGAACTCTCTGAGCGGGAAGCGGCTGGACACAATTGCGGAAGAATGCACTCTCACCAACGAGGAGCTCCTGGTCAACGTTCAGTCTGGTTTTGATAATGTCAGTAATCTGGAGTTCATGGACGGTAAAAATGGAACGATTACGCAAAGAGAGCTTTAACTTTTCATTGAATCCCGATCTTCTGGTTTTAGCTCTGTAAATAACTCGAAGACGAGGCAGATTTGTACAAAATATGTGGCCACTACCAGACAATTTAGGTATATATTCGCAATTGCAGTACAATGTAATTAAATATATTGTTTGGAAAATCGAGTTTCCAATCTTTTTCCCGTTTTTAACGATGAAGAGTTTGATTAAATTTCTTTTACCCTAATGAAATATTTGGTTGGCAAATCATTTTGCAAACATAAAGTTGTTTTTGGAGGAGATAATGGAGAAACCAAATCTTAGGTTAAAGAATATTTTAAAGATTATTTCAAATGCCGAATTTGTGCGGAGAAACAATCGGCCATGTTCCGGAATTTATGACTTACAGTTACAGATCTATTTAGTCCAAACACTTCCAACACAGACAAGCAAGTTTATGCCTCAGTTCTCTTTCCTCCATTTTTTATGTTTTAAGTTTGAACTTTAATCATTTTCCATAGTGGATTAAATTAATGTTTATGTACGTTTATAATCGTTATAATTAGGATTAAGGTATATATAAGTTTATAATTTATTTATAATGGATGTTGTGAATTAAATTAAGGTATATATATATAAGTTTATAATTTATTTATAAGGGATGTTCTAATTAGGATGTGAATTAATTTTTTTTAAATTAGTTTTTAATTTTATTCTCTTTATCAGGTTTGAATTTACTTAAAACTTAGTGAAGATTAAAACCCTCCACTTTATAGGTTAGTTTTTATTAATGCTACGTCATTCATTTTTTAAAATTTAAATAATTTTTTCTCGATGATTTAGTTAAGAATATGTATTTTTTTTCTTTTCGAAGATTATAAATTTAAATATAGAATAAGGTAGAGAATATACACCTCCATAAACTTGAAGAATAAGGTAGAGAATATACACTTCCATAAACTTGAAGATTCAAATAATTACATAAAAGGATATTTTTGCTATAACTTTAAAATAATAATAATAATAAATTACATAAAAAAGATTCAAATAATTACATAAAAGGATATTTTCGCTATAACTTTAAAATAATAATAATAATAATTTTCATGTAAAAAATATTTAATAATTTATTATTTTAAATAAGAAAAAACGGTTATAATTACTGTAAAGCAATAAAACTAGCTATCATATAATTGAATGAGATTTATATAAATAATTAAAATTTAAATACTATTTTTAAATTATACAACTAAAATGAAAAATTTAATGTATGTGTGAAGGCTAAGTACTTTATATTACTTTCAAAAAGATGTACATAACAAATCTTCATGAACTGTCACTTGAGAAACCA
This sequence comes from Pinus taeda, assembly GCA_000404065.3. NCBI lineage: Eukaryota > Viridiplantae > Streptophyta > Pinopsida > Pinales > Pinaceae > Pinus > Pinus taeda. The sequence continues at coordinate 36,711 of APFE030870737.1, read as the reverse complement.
CACCAATCACTTTAAGTTCAAAATTTTATGATTGCATATTGCTTATGTAATTTCTCATTCAAACTAAAAGAAAAACTATGCCAAAAATTTACAACCATAACTATAACATTGTCATAATAAAAGCTCTAAGCAATAAATAGGGCTCATTTGATGATGTTAACCTATAAGATATTCCGCCTGAATTGGTGGAGGGGGATCATTATCATCATCAAAGGAGGTGAAGGCAAGATTTGTCAATTTCTTGGCTAGCACAAAAATCTTTTTATCCAACTTGCTCATTTTTCCTATCATTTCAACGGTCATCCACACAAGAATTTATTGTCCAGTATTTGCATGATCTCTAAGGACTCTACCCATGAACATTTTGATGTGTCAATATGGGTTGATAGTTTGCATGTAGGAAGATTGACGAGCCTAAGTGAAATTTCCTATTTTAGGGATCTAATTCTTGGTATCTTGATCAATCTATCTGAAATATATTTACAAGTATGATGAACTTCATATTCTACCTCAAAGATAGTTCTACAAACTTCTTTAGGGATAAATTCCATATATCTAGCCATGGAACGATGTGTTGCAGTATGCACATGAGGTTGAGAAGATGAGGGAAAAGGAGAGTCAAGGTTGGAAAGAGAAGTGAATCTTCCTATTTTTCACCCTCAACAGTGAGTAGAAATCCCTTGCTAAACCATGGAGAAGAGAGAGTGCGAGAGGAGGATATTAGAAGAAGAACCCAAGAGAGCAAAACATGAGTTGACATCTAGGGGAAAGCACCCAATAGAGAAAGGGGAGGTTCTAAGGAATATACCAACCCACCACGGAAAAAAGAAAATGAGGAGAAATCTCCAAGAGATTTGTCTAGAGTCATAGAAAACCCCAATAAATAAGAAGGATTACAAGCAACACAATAGACCACACTAATGGCAAAAAAACCCAAATAAAATAAAAAGACCTAGAGAAGGAAAGAAAACCTCAATGGATGATGAAGCAAAGTTGCATGCAAAGGACAAAAATAAGGGAATTAGCCATTAAAAAGCTAGAAAACATTGAAAAAACTAATAAACCAAACCTACGACCTGATTGGGGAGCAATCTGAGAGTCAAAAATCGTAAATCTTAAGCTTTTTATCTTCCAACTAAAAGCCACCAGCAAGCCTGAGAGTAGGGGCATCTCTACTAAGAGTCTTGCATCATGTTGACAACCACCTCTCAAATCTAGCCAAAGCTCCAAATAAAGTAAATTACCACAAAGGAACCAAAAAAACCATAGAGAAGTTTCGTTATACAGACAAAAAATTGTATGAAGATAGCATATCAAACCAACATACGCAAGTATTTGACGAGTCAGAAGCCAAAATATATCCCACTTACACCATCCTATGTCATGATAAGCCAGTGTCTTCCAAATAGCTTCCATTATTAATCTAAGCATTGTTTTACGTTAAATGCGATATATTAGCATGTTCAACACATTTGCATGACTATATGAACTATTTTTATTGTTACAGCTGAGGGACCCACATCTCACAACATTCCAAATTGTCGAATTCGTTTATTTGATGAACATGCTATTGAAAAAAGATCTAGCATTGGGAACACTGCTTTAACCATTAACACCCCAATATCCTCCCCAAGGGTGCTCCCCCCTATTGTTGAACAAATTAGGATGTATCATCGCCCACAACCACCACCATTTTCCTCCATAAATTCTTCCATGCCTAGAACCACCTCTGTAATACCTTCCCAATGCTCACCCCTACCCTTCAATCATCCACCATTCTCATTTTTTCAATCGTCCACCCTTAAAATTCCAATTTCCCCCCCTAGGTTAATCCCCCGGCCTACAGTGATTCCCACTATCGTACAACTAGTGGGGGTGTATTGTCGCCCACACCCACTACCTTTTCCCTATTTCACATCCACCATGCCTTTATCCAGCACCCCTGAACCATGCCTATATCCATCACCAAGTGCTCCGCCATCTACCCAGGAAGGGCTGACTTCTCCATTGCCTCAAATCCTCACGGTGAGAATGAGTATTTGATCAAAATATCATCATGAATTAATGAAATTGATTATATGCCTTTCAATTTTTACAACTAATTGATTATTGTAATTTTTTGCAGAGATATCAATTTGGAAATCCACCTGGGAGTGCCAAGAGGGATGAGGGTGACTTATAGACCCATACTTTAGATCGATCATGATGTTTTTTTTCCATTATGTCATTTATGGGCATGAGATTCCATTATTTATGTTGGAAATGAAGTTCTATTTTGTAAAAAAGAAACATGTATAGTTGGACCTATTTTGAATAAAAATACATAAATATGTACTTGTGTTGATGACAACATCTTCATTGAATTTTAAATCCTTATGTGGATGCGATGTTATATTATATCAATGTTACATTACTTTTGATGAATAGTTGTGACAGATTTTTCTTTTATTATTTACAAATTATCAAGTTTATAAGTTAAGTTACTTTTATATTTATATCTTATTTGATGTTTAAAATGTAATCTTAAGACTTATACCTCGCACCTCAAGATTAATTTGTCTAAAAATACATATGCCTTTCAAACATGATACGAGATAAAAAACAATAACCACACATTACAATCCAATATCACTTTAAAAATATTCTTATACATAAATTGCGCATATACGGAAACTAGTTTATAGTTCATGTTCATATTCCATAGATTTTACATGTGAGAATCAACCCATTTAATAAACATGTACTTGTTATTTAACCTCTTTAACCTTTATTGATTTTTTTTTTTGTTTCATGGGGTTAAAGGTGTGATTGGAGAAGGGGGAATATTAAAATTACCAAAATAAAATTACAATTGAAATAGTAAGGAAGTATATAGTTAAATCTTGTAAATTTAAATTTTGAAATGGTTAATATTCTAAAGTGAAATGTTGATTTTTAAGAGTGGAAATATCGATGGATAGAAATATGTATTTGGAATAAAAAAATGTGAATTCCATTAATTTCAAATCTCCAAACTGTGAATTTTGATTTCTAAAGCGTTTAGTGTCATGTTTTGTTTCAAAAAATATAAATTTGATTTCAAAGTTGTTAATTTAAATTAAAAAATAGTGAATTTCAATGTCGTTGTTTTGAAGTGTAAATTTGGATTTTCAAAGTAGTGATTTTGGTTTTCAAAATGCAAATTTTTAAAATAATTTCAAATTACAAAAAAGATATGCATATACGGAAGATATGCACATATACAGAAGATATGCACATATACGGAAATTGCACATATCTTCCGTATATCCCTAACTTTCCTATATGTGCATATCTTCTGTATATGCACGTCGTCCACAATGGCAATAATAGAGAATGTCACTATAGGAGTTCTTTATGAATTGCTTGAGTTGAATTGTTTATGTATTAAGTTTTTTATTCTATTTTATTTAATGAAATAATTT
>APFE030870737.1:3424-17565 GCA_000404065.3 Pinus taeda | reverse complement strand
GGGAAAAAATAAAGTATTGCTATGTAGTTATTAATATTATTTAATACTTATTATTAAAATAAAAATATTTAAATTAAATTAATTAGGGAAAAAATAAAGCATTGCTATGTAGCTATTAATATTATTTAATACTTCTTATTAAAAAATATATATTTAAATTAATTTAATTAAGAAGCGATGGTTACACTTTCTTTAACTTCTTTTGAGATTACTATCTCTTTAGCCTTGGGAGTTGGTCTCCGTCCTCAAGGATGGTCGGCCTCATCTTGCACTGTGAGTTTTTCCATGACCCAAGACACTATGTTTTTTTCAATAATAGGTTTCAACAATATTAAAGATTTTTTCCCACTTGTTTTATCAAATCGGGTGCACTTCGCCTCCTCCAAAATATGGTCCTCTTGAATTTTTTTCTCTTTTCCTCTACTTGTTACTCAATTTTTCCATTTTTCCAATTTTGTTCTCTTTCCCTCTACCAACTCTCTAATTCTTCCATTTTTCCTTATGTTTCCATAGAACACTATCTATGCTAGTGTCTCTCTTCCTATGAAGAATGATGAGAGGGATGAGTAAAGGAGGAAGGTGATTCTTAGGAAACTCATTTTCTTCTTCCTCTCTCCTCTCTGTTGTAGGGAATCTCTGTTCTTGTAAGCTAAAACTCTTTATATCACCTAATGATAATAACCCAAAATTTCCCTATCTTTGTCACTAGAGAGGTTACACTAAGCATAACTAACACTTTATCTAAAATCTCAAAAGATCATGTATCTTGGCACATCCAATAACCAAACTATGATAAGTGAAGATATGAAGAAAAATATCCAAAGATAGAACGGAGACTATAGTAACCGTAGACCTCACACACAATGTAACTATTGAATTCTACATATAGTAACCATATACCTCTTATCTACTTATTTTTAATCAATTAATATATAGTATTATTAACAATTAACATAATATCAAACATTTAATTAATGTATATAAAACATAGAAATATGCATATATCTTAATTAAAAATATTTTATAGATCTAAACATTTATATTTTAATTATCTAAAATCTTTTCAATAATTAAATGTAATAAATACAAATAAATTTATTACTATATAACTCACTGGGTTTTAGATAACATGTGATCGAGTGCTTTGTTAAGCCACCCCTTGAATTGTGAAGTCATATTCATAATCCTTAGCATGGCATACTAACAAAATTAGCCAGGTTAAAATGGATTATATGGTTTATATATTATATATATATATATGAAATGAAAGTTCCCCTTTTTTATTATATTTAATAGTTAGAATTCAAATTTAAAAGATCTTTTTATTATACATAAAACATTTATGTGAAATATTAACTAACAAATTAAAAGTAAATAAACAACTATAATATTGTACATTTATCTATATGTTTAAATTTTAAATACTTTTAAAATCTTCATATTGTTAATTTGTTTTTTATTTTGCCTTCTCTTTTTTTTTTTTTTTTAATTTAAATATTACTTCAACATAATTTGAATATCAAAATTTTACATAATTCACTTCTACCTATATGTGTGTGTGTGTGCGCGCGCGCATGAGTCTTCTAGTTGTTAAAAGTAATATTCACTATATCATATAAATCTTCAAGTAAAAGAAATATTTAATTACTCAAGAAAATTATAAAATAATTTTAAATCCACATTATTGTTAATATGAAATTAAATACATTAGGTATTATGTGATTTTCTTGTGTAGAGGATAGACATATCCTAAATACCCATATGTTAAAGTTTTAAGAAATTTCAGGTTGTTTCACAATTCCATTAGCAATTGTGTTTTTAAAAGTAGTTTTTTAATTTATGACTATGTTTCAAAATTAGTTTATCTAGCTCATTATTAAAAATATCATGAAAATGGGAAAGAAATTCTTAATGGCCTGCAAACCTAGTTGAATAATTTAATTTTATATTTTGAAAATTTGTTTTCATCATTGAAAAAAGGCCACTCTTATAGTTTTTAAATAATATTTAGATATTGTTTAAAATGAATATTTTAATAATTTCAATAACAAAATATTTCAATTATTGCACATAAAACAATTGCTAATCACATATTTAAATGATTTTTTTGGGAAAAAAAAACCTTTTATGGACCCAATTCCCAATTCTCATTCAACTTTTGACATTTACTTGCTAATAAATAGTTGAATAGCATTACTTCATTACCAAGTGGAAAAATCTACCACTAAATCACTTATTTACTATATTTTTGTGTATCACAATAAATGATTGAATGATGTTACTTCATTAAGAAGTGGGAAAATCTATCACTGAAACATTTATTTATTATCTTTATTCCTAAGATTAACTAGGTCAATTGAAATTAGTCTATTTCATTTGTTATTAAAGTTCAAATAATATTGTAATACTAATAAAAAGTGATAGTATTTAACCATCAAGTATTATGGGCAACTTATTCCTAAAGATTATTATAAGCAATCATCTAAAATTCACTATTTAAAAACTTGTAATATATTACAAGTGCTTCATACTTAGCACATCTAGAAAGAATATTTTCTTTCTCTACTTGTTATTAAGTATGAATTTAATTTCAATTATCTAATTTTTGAAATGGTTTAAAATTCTAAAATCTATATTTTTTATAATGAAAATTTAGCTAATTAAATAAAAGTTAAACTTTAAAGAAATCCAATTATATTAGTAGACTATTAAGAAAACATTATAGATTATTCATTTTTCTTTTCTCTGCAAATACTAACTTCTATTAACTGAAAAATAAAATATTTTTACATATGAGCGAGGCATTTCTGCACTCGACAAAACAGTGTTGCCCCATTACAGACAAGCTGGGGCAAGCCATTACAGAGTCCCTGAAACCAGAAGCATACATAGAGAAGACCATACATTGGCCAGGAGAGAAATTGAGTTTGTCCAAAAACCCAAAAAATCATGCAGCACCGCGAACACAGAGTGAGCAAAATCCCATTTGGGAGCTACAGACCAGTAAGACAGATACATAAAAGAGTTAACCAAAGTTCTGAGATCTGAACAAAAACAAGAGAGACTATCCGAGGAAATACTATTTCTCTTATGCCGGTTCATTAATATCCTTCTCGTCTCGGGCCGTATTGCCATCCTTGAGACCTTCATTGCCATTGAGATTGCTGTCAGGGATGGTGATGGCCTATTCCCCGTCGCCATGAACTTTATCTTTAGGCAAAGGCACAGTGTTGTCCAGAGGAGGGATATTTCTGAGAAGAGCCTCCTGTTCAGCCTTTTCTTTAGCCCAATTATCCTTGTTGTCGCGGTCCGTGGAGTTGTCACTACCGGGAGAGGGCTCAGGGGCGATGCAGGTCAAGCGGGTGACAAGATTTTCCTCCTCCGAGAGAATGAGAGTGATGTGAGCCGTGACCAGAGGTTTGTGCAGGTTACTCTAGAATTTAAAGTGCGTAGTTTGAAAAGCACTGTTGGGTTTGGGCTTCCTACCAGAGCTAGCAGACGGCTCAGCTTCCTGAGCGGAAGAGGGACTCAGTGGTTCTGCCGCAGTTTCTAGGGAAAAACTGGTGGGAGAATGCAAACGGGTGTCTCAACGGCCCCCAGAGCGAGGGCGTTTACCAGAGCGAACCATTATGCCTGAACAAAGGGAGTTGGGTGAAGGATTATGCGTAGTATGACCAACAGAACAAGGACAATTAAGGCCAAAGGTATGCTTAACCAGGCTACCAACTAACCAAACCAAGGTGTCGACCAATAGCTCAACATTAATGACCAGGACATCCACAGAGATAGCCAACATAAACAGAGTGCAGAAATGCCGAACAGGAAGAGGGTTACCCTTAGGAAAACTGTCTGTGAGCTTGTTGTCGTGCTCCTGAATTATGCCATCAATCTCTGCTGTCGTCCGCCCAACCAAAATGCCACATCTCAGAGCAAAGAACAGGGTGAGAAAGCCATGGATCGCCATAGTTATAACCCAAAGAATGTTGCATCGAACGACGCCGAGCATAAATGCCGATCCCATTCCCGATCTGAACTTAATTACATACCTGCTCTCGCATGTTTTAACCTCCCGAGAAGCCACGCTACCTTGCAGCTGGCAGTACAGGGCGTTAAATGTTTGCATGGAGAACGGTGCGAGCATGCCTGCCACCCGAATCTACGGGATATAGATTATTCATTTTGAAATAAATAATAAAAAAATATTTTTACATTTTTATTTGAAATAAATAATAAAGAGCTCGGCTTAGTTTAAAAAAATTAATAATAAAAACTCTAGTTTATTTTAACAAATTAATTATATAATAAAATATCTCATTAAATTTCATGGATATTTTTTGAAATAAATAATAAGAGCTTTGTATTTGAACAAACCTTAAATAAAAAAATAAAAAAATCATGATCTTCATTTTAAAATAAATCATAAACTAACTTTGTATTTTAAAATAAATCATGAATTAACTTTGTTTTTTGAAGAATTTACATTTAGCAAATTTTCAGGGGACTTAAACACAATAAAGCAATATAAATGAAAATTACAATAGTACAGTGCACATAATCTAAACATAAAAACCCAAATAGAAAATATTCGGGTGTTAATAATTTTCATAATCTGATCGACAGATTGTTCTCAATGAACAAACCCCGAAAGTATTACATCTTAAAGCTCTGATTACCAATAAAAATGTGATAACACTGGAGAAAATTCAGTTTATCATCTTTGTTTGAGAAGACTTTCTCACATTGACACTCTATCTATATGCTTTAAAACTGTTATTTCAACAATAGCAGATCTCCAAAATTTATTTCAAACATAAAACCCAGTTAACATAGTCCAAGATCTATTAATTAATTAACACAAGCTCAGGTTTCCTCTGGTTTACCATTCCCATTCCATCGTTTTAATCGCTGCTAAAACATACACACATGTAGACTCGTATATATTTTTACACTAATATTTACAACAAAAATCCATTGCTAGCTACAATTCAACGTGACTTAGCAATCGTTGGTGATATTCATATCTACGGTGAGAATAACTTTGATTTTAGAACAGTTCCCTTTGTTTTTTCCACGGTAAATCGTGACCCTCCTTTGCTCAATCCAACGGTGCAAAATCGTTCTCGTTGTTCCTGTCTTCTTATTTGACTTCACTATGGAATTGCCGCTCTTCTGAAGGCGCAGCTAGAGTTCCAGAGATTGAAACAATCTCGATACACCACCAAAGCTAGCGCTAAGGCAAGATCGATCCGCTATATAACTAAAGGCACCATCGCCCAATCAGTTAGTTTGGCCATGGTTCGAATCCCATTAAAGAACACACCAATATGAAGAAATTCAGAAGACCTACCTGGTTATAATTCAGCACCTCTTCGTTGGAATCCAAAGCGGAAATGGTGCCCACAGGTTTGCTGCGAATATACAATAGCGACCTCCGGAGATTATCCCAGGCATCAGCCTCCATGCGATGCGAATCAGAAACCGGCGTCTGAATACCCTTCATTGCAGCCTGATTCAACGACATTAATTCACTACAATCCATGCTCTTTGTGCTCTCCAGCGTCCTTATCAGCGGTGGGCAGGATTCGTAATAGAGACTTTTCTCGTCCAGCAACAGACGTTCCAGGCTGATTGCTTCCATGGTTGGGCGAGGTGCAAGCGGGAGCATAGCTGAAGAAATTGGGGGCAGAAAATTCCATAAACCCTTCCATTATTTTCCCTCTTCTTCCACCACCACCATCAATAGCCACCAACCCACCATTTCATTTAAATTTTGAAAATTTACCACTCAACTTCTTGAATTTGAAATCTTTGAAATCTTGTGGCATTCAAAGGATATAGGTGGATAGTCTGCATTAACTACATGACAGCCGTTAAGTCGGAAGGCGAGGAGGCGGGCAGGCCAGATTACCTTCGCCCTGAGGTCAAGCGCGGGCAGGGAGCATTTCCGGAAAGCATGCATGGATGCATGAATATAGTATGCGGTGAGCCAGGCCAGATTACCTTCGCCCTGAGGTCAAGCGCGGGCAGGGAGCATTTCCGGAAAGCATGCATGGATGCATGAATATAGTATGCGGTGAGCATCGCCGAAAAGCATGCATAGATGCATGAAAATAGTATGTGGGATGGGAAATTCATAACAGGCGGTGATGTGAAAACCATGTCACGGGTGTAAGGACTATAGCAATAACTTTGCTATAGTCCCACAAATAGCACTCGCCATAGTGAGGGAGCCACTGTGCATAATTATTGCTATTTGTGGGACTATAACAAAGTTATTGCTATAGTCCTTACACCCCTGACATGGTTTTCACATAACGGCCTGCTATGAATTTCCCATCCCGCATACTATTTTCATGCATCCATGCATGCTTTCCGGCAATGCTCACCGCATACTATATTCATGCATCCATGCATGCTTTCCGGCAATGCTCCCTGCCCGCGCTTGACCTCATGGCGAAGGGTAATCCGGCCTGCCCGCCTCCGGTCTATACTTTTAATGAGCTGTAGCACCAACCGATTAATTACTCCCAGCAACCATGTTTAATAAGCACAAATAGCACTCGCCATAAAGGGATGGCCCTCCAGCCGAAAATGACTCCAACTTCCACCGGAAAACACTGAAAGCCTGCATTAATGCGATTTCATTTGAATTGTGAAAACACCCGCCCAAATGTTAGATATTTTAATTTCAAATTCCGGAATGGTTATTCAGTTTCATCAAATGGCATATAGCAATGCATCAGGAGGTCAGCTGGCTGTGGCGAAAGAAGACGAACTCAAAGTATTTCACGATTCTAGCCGTGTGCGCCACAGTGTCGGGCAACGAGCTAGAGCCTAAGGTATTTCACCGTCTTGTAACGCACAAAACTTTCTGTTATTTACCTCTCCCGTGGAAGTATTTAAGGCCTCGCGCGCACCTTCTGGTTGCAGGTCTGTCATTTATTCATTCACAGGGTTTTAAAGAATTTGCTGCAATTCAGAGAGCGATCTTTTTGGATAAATCAATGGCGGCAAAGGCAGCGGTGAGCACGCGGTGGATGGAAATTTCTCCGGCGCGGAGAATATTATGTTCACAGACTCGGCGGAACTCTCTGAGCGGGAATCGGCTGGACACAATTGCGGAAGAACTCACTCTCACCAACGAGGAGCTCCTGGTCGACGTTCAGTCTGGTTTTGATAATGTCAGTAATTTGGAGTTTATGGACGGTAAAAATGGAACGATTACGCAAAGAGAGCTTTAACTTTTCATTGAATCCCGAGCTTCTGGTTTTAGCTCTGTAAATAACTCGAAGCCGAGGCAGATTTGTACAAAATATGTGGCCACTACCAGACAATTTAGGTATATTCGCAATTGCAGTACAATGTAATTAAATATATTGTTTGGAAAATTGAGTTTCCAATCTTTTTCCCGTTTTTAACGATGAAGAGTTTGATTAAATTTCTTTTACCCTAATGAAATATTTGGTTGGCAAATCATTTTGCAAAAATAAAGTTGTTTCTGGAGGAGATAATGGAGAAACCAAATCTTAGTTTAAAGAATATTTTAAAGATTATTTCAAATGCTGAATTTGTGCGGAGAAACAATCGGCCATGTTCCGGAATTTATGACTTACAGTTACGGATCTATTTAGTTCAAACACTTCCAACACAGACGAGCAAGTTTATGCCTCAGTTCTCTTTCCTCCATTTTTTATGTTTTAAGTTTGAACTTTAATCATTTTCCATAGTGGATTAAATTAATGTTTATGTAGGTTTATCATCGTTATAATTAGGATTAAGGTATATATAAGTTTATAATTTATTTATAATGGATGTGTGAATTAAATTAAGGATATATATATATATAAGTTTATAATTTATTTATAAGGGATGTTCTAATTAGGATGTGAATTAATTTTTTTAAAATTAGTTTTTATTTTTATTCTCTTTATCAGGTTTGAATTTACTTAAAACTTAGTGAAGATTAAAACCCTCCACTTTATAGGTTAGTTTTTATTAATGCTACGTCATTCATTTTTTAAAATTTAAATAATTTTTTCTCGATGATTTAGTTAAGAATATGTATTTTTTTTCTTTTCGAAGATTATAAATTTAAATATAGAATAAGGTAGAGAATATACACCTCCATAAACTTGAAGAATAAGGTAGAGAATATACACTTCCATAAACTTGAAGATTCAAATAATTACATAAAAGGATATTTTTGCTATAACTTTAAAATAATAATAATAATAAATTACATAAAAAAGATTCAAATAATTACATAAAAGGATATTTTCGCTATAACTTTAAAATAATAATAATAATAATTTTCATGTAAAAAATATTTAATAATTTATTATTTTAAATAAGAAAAAACGGTTATAATTACTGTAAAGCAATAAAACTAGCTATCATATAATTGAATGAGATTTATATAAATAATTAAAATTTAAATACTATTTTTAAATTATACAACTAAAATGAAAAATTTAATGTATGTGTGAAGGCTAAGTACTTTATATTACTTTCAAAAAGATGTACATAACAAATCTTCATGAACTATCACTTGAGAAACCACACCAATCACTTTAAGTTCAAAATTTTATCATTGCATATTGCTTATGTAATTTCTCATTCAAACTAAAAGAAAAACTATGCCAAAAATTTACAACCATAACTATAACATTGTCATAATAAAAGCTCTAAGCAATAAATAGGGCTCATTTGATGATGTTAACCTATAAGATATTCCACCTGAATTGGTGGAGGGGGATCATTATCATCATCAAAGGAGGTGAAGGCAAGATTTGTCAATTTCTTGGCTAGCACAAAAATCTTTTTATCCAACTTGCTCATTTTTCCTATCATTTCAACGGTCATCCACACAAGAATTTATTGTCGAGTATTTGCATGATCTCTAAGGACTCTACCCATGAACATTTTGATGTGTCAATACGGGTTGATAGTTTGCATGTAGGAAGATTGACGAGCCTAAGTGAAATTTCCTATTTTAGGGATCTAATTCTTGGTATCTTGATCAATCTATCTGAAATATATTTACAAGTATGATGAACTTCATATTCTACCTCAAAGATAGTTCTACAAACTTCTTTAGGGATAAATTCCATATATCTAGCCATGGAACGATGTGTTGCAGTATGCACATGAGGTTGAGAAGATGAGGGAAAAGGAGAGTCAAGGTTGGAAAGAGAAGTGAATCTTCCTATTTTTCACCCTCAACAGTGAGTAGAAATCCCTTGCTAAACCATGGAGAAGAGAGAGTGCGAGAGGAGGATATTAGAAGAAGAACCCAAGAGAGCAAAACATGAGTTGACATCTAGGGGAAAGCACCCAATAGAGAAAGGGGAGGTTCTAAGGAATATACCAACCCACCACGGAAAAAAGAAAATGAGGAGAAATCTCCAAGAGATTTGTCTAGAGTCATAGAAAACCCCAATAAATAAGAAGGATTACAAGCAACACAATAGACCACACTAATGGCAAAAAAACCCAAATAAAATAAAAAGACCTAGAGAAGGAAAGAAAACCTCAATGGATGATGAAGCAAAGTTGCATGCAAAGGACAAAAATAAGGGAATTAGCCATTAAAAAGCTAGAAAACATTGAAAAAACTAATAAAACAAGCCTACGACCTGATTGGGGAGCAATCTTAGAGTCAAAAATCGTAAATCTTAAGCTTTTTATCTTCCAACTAAAAGCCACCAGCAAGCCTGAGAGTAGGGGCATTTCTACTAAGAGTCTTGCATCATGTTGACAACCACCTCTCAAATCTAGCCAAAGCTCCAAATAAAGGAAATTACCACAAAGGAACCAAAAAAACCATAGAGAAGTTTCGTTATATAGACAAAAAATTGTATGAAGATAGCATATCAAACCAACATACGCAAGTATTTGACGAGTCAGAAGCCAAAATATATCCCACTTACACCATCCTATGTCATGATAAGCCAGTGTCTTCCATATAGCTTCCATTATTAATCTATGCATTGTTTTACGTCAAATGCGATATATTAGCATGTTCAACACATTTGCATGACTATATGAACTATTTTTATTGTTACAGCTAAGAGACCCACATCTCACAACATTCCAAATTGTCGAATTCGTTTATTTGATGAACATGCTATTGAAAAAAGATCTAGCATTGGGAACACTGCTTTAGCCATTAACACCCCAATATCCTCCCCAAGGGTGCTCCCCCCTATTGTTGAACCAATTAGGATGTATCATCGCCCACACCCACCACCTTTTTCCTCCATAAATTCTTCCATGCCTAGAACCACCTCTGTAATACCTTCCCAATGCTCACCTCTACCCTTCAGTCATCCACCATTCTCATTTTTTCAATCGTCCACCCTTAAAATTCCAATTCCCCCCCTAGGTTAATCCCCCGGCCTACAGTGATTCCCACTATCGTACAACTAGTGGGGGTGTATTGTTGCCCACAACCACTACCTTTTCCCTATTTCACATCCACCATGCCTTTATCTAGCACCCCTGAACCATGCCTATATCCATCACCAAGTGCTCCGCCATCTACCCAGGAAGGGCTGAATTCTCCATTGCCTCAAATCCTCACGGTGAGAATGAGTATTTGATCAAAATATCATCATGAATTAATGAAATTGATTATATGCCTTTCAATTTTTACAACTAATTGATTATTGTAATTTTTTTTGCAGAGATATCAATTTGGAAATCCACCTGGGAGTGCCAAGAGGGATGAGGGTGACTTATAGACCCATACTTTAGATCGATCATGATGTTTTTTTCCATTATGTCATTTATGGGCATGAGATTCCATTATTTATGTTGGAAATGAAGTTCTATTTTGTAAAAAAGAAACATGTATAGTTGGACCTAGTTTGAATAAAAATACATAAATATATACTTGTGTTGATGACAACATCTTCATTGAATTTTAAATCCTTATGTGGATGTGATATTATATTATATCAATGTTACATTACTTTTGATGAATAGTTGTAACATATTTTTCTTTTATTATTTACAAATTATCAAGTTTATAAGTTAAGTTACTTTTATATTTATATCTTATTTGATGTTTAAAATGTAATCTTAAGACTTATACCTCGCACCACAGGATTAATCTGTCTAAAAATACATATTCCTTTCAAACATGATACGAGATAAAAAACAATAACCACACATTACAATCCAATATCACTTTAAAAATATTCTTATACATAAATTGCGCATATACGGAAACTAGTTTATAATTCATGTTCATATTCCATAGATTTTACATGTGAGAATCAACCCATTTAATAAACATGTACTTGTTATTTAACCTCTTTAACCTTTATTGATTTTTTTTTGTTTTATGGGGTCAAAGGTGTGATTGGAGAAGAGAGAATATTAAAATTACCAAAATAAAATTACAATTAAAATAGTAAGGAAGTATATAGTTAAATCTTGTAAATTTAAATTTTGAAATGGTTAATATTCCAAAGTGAAATGTTGATTTTTAAGAGTGGAAATATCGATGGATAGAAGTATGTATTTGGAATCAAAAAATGTGAATTTCATTAATTTCAAATCTCCAAACTGCGAATTTTGATTTCTAAAGCGTTTAGTGTCATGTTTTGTTTCAAAAATATAAATTTGATTTCAAAGTCGTTAATTTAAATAAAAAAATAGAGAATTTCAATGTCGCTGTTTTGAAGTGTAAATTTGGATTTTCAAAGTAGTGATTTTGGTTTTCAAAATGAAAATTTTTAAAATAATTTCAAATTACAGAAACGATATGCATATACGGAAGATATGCACATATACGGAAATTGTGCATATCTTCCGTATATCCCTAACTTTCCTATATGTGCATATCTTCCATATATGCACGTCGTCCACAATGGCAATAATAGAGAATGTCACTATAGGAGTTCTTTATTAATTGCTTGAGTTGAATTGTTTATGTATTAAGTTTTTTATTATATTTTATTTAATGAAATAATTTCTCATAATGATTTTGTTTTAATGAAATTGTAATTTTATAGTAATTTTGTTTATATTTATTTAATTTTTGCAAGTTTTTAGTTACTTAGGAGGTTAATGTATTATTAATGATGCGTTTCTAAACTTATAAGCTTGTTAGTGTATTATACAAAGTTTTTTGGTTAGGAGAGGAGTCAATTTGATCTAAAGAAGGGAGGGTAAGAAGAAAAAGGGGGGTCATTTTAATCCATGGGGGTGAGGAGTGAGGTCCAATTCCGACTAATTTCTAAGCCTCCATCCATATTGAGGTTATGTGGGTGTTTTATGATCTCAAGAGCTTCTCGGACTTTTCGCTTGAAATGGTGTTTTTCATCTGCAATGACTTTTGTGTTTTCAAAGCATATATGGTGGTTTGTCTTACTTGCATGTTCCGCCAAGGCTGAGGAACGAGTTCTTTCCCTACGGATATGTGCACTATGTTCTTTAAGCCTGATACTAACTGACCTACATGGTTCCCCGATATATTGTTCTCCACAGGAACAGTTGATAATATAAACACCTTTTTGCTAGAGATGTTTTGGGTTGTCTTTGATTGATTTCATTTTTTGTCTAATAGTTGTCAAGGGTTTGAATGAGGTTTTGAAATTCTTTTTTAAGAGAATTTTGGCTAGTTTGTCAGTTACACCATGAATATACGGAAGGTAGGCGCTAGTGGCTAGGGAATTGTTAGTTTTGTTTTTATTGTTTCCAGATTTGACTTTTTGAATGGCTTTGAAGATATCTTTATTATTGTATCATAGTTTGGAAAATGTTATCTTTAAGTAGGTGATTTCTTCCTCGGTGTGGCTCTCATCTGAAATTCTACAAGCTCTAGTGAAGAGGGTTTGAAGAACACCCATTTTTTGAGCTGGGTGGTGGTGGGAATCTGCATGGAGATAGTTATCAGTATGCACCTTTTTTCTGAACACATTGTGACCTATAGAACCATCCTTGTTTCTAATGAGGAGGATGTCTAAAAAAGAGATGCAATTATTCTCTTCAATTTCCATTGTAAATTTGATGTCCTTGGAAATGCTATTGAGATGGTTTAAAAAGTTTTTAAGTTCATCCTCCCCATGGGACCGATCAACATTGGTGTCGTCCACAAACCTGATCCAAAACTTAGGTTTTAACAGGTAGGTGTCAAGAACCTTCTTTTCAAACTTTTCCATGAAGAGATTGGCTACAATAGGTGAAAGGGGTGATCCAATAGCCACTCCTGAAGTTTGCTAAAAAATATCCCCTTGGAAGGTGAAGAAGGTGGACCGTAGAAAGATTTAAGCTAATCTTGTGGTTTGTGGGTCCGCCACCTCTTTCACTGCTTGTACTGCTTCATCTAAGGGAATTTTAGTGAACAGCTGGACAACATCAAAACTAAGATTTTATCATCCGGATCAATATTAGCATTTCAATAAATTCAACATATTGGCTGGAGTCTTTTATGTAAGAATTGGTCTTACCAACCAGGGGTTCGTATATGCCCAGTTTCCATATATGCGCACATCTTCCGTATATGCCCAGTTTTCGTATATGCGCAATTTATGTATATGGAATTTGCGCATATATGATGTAGAAGCATAAACAAAGATGTGTACAAATTTCATATACAAAAATTGCACATATACGGAAGCTGTGCATATACGGAAGACACGCACACATGTTCTGTATATGCCCAGTTTCCGTATATGCGCACATCTTCCGTATATGCATAGTTTCCGTATATGCGAAATTTATGTATATGGAATTTGTGCATCTACGATGCGCATGTCTTCCGTATATGCCTAGTTTTCGTATATGCGCACATTTTCAGTATATGCACAGTTTCCGTATATGCGCAGTTTCTGTAACATAAACGAAGATGCATGAACGACGTGCATATACGAAAGATATGCACATACAACAAAGTTAGGGATATACGGAAGACACACGCATATCTTCCGTATATGCCCAGTTTTCGTATATGCGCACATCTTCCGTATATGCACAGTTTCCGTATATACACAGTTTCTGTAACACAAAGGAATATACATGAAGGACGTGCATATACGGAAGATGTGCGCATATATGGAAAGTTTATGTATCTGCATCATATACGCGCAAATTCAATATACAGAAATTGCGCATATACGGAAACTGGGCATATA
>APFE030870736.1:15055-40233 GCA_000404065.3 Pinus taeda | reverse complement strand
ATTTGATGATGATGATTATATGGATGCTATAGATGTTGATAATCTTTATGATGAAATTACTAAACTCAAGAGAATTTTAGAAGAAAAGAATGTGATCATTGATGCTCTACAAATTCAGATTGATGAGAAGGAAAAACATTTTGAAAGATTAGAAGGTGAAATTGTTGCTCTCAGAAAAGAGATTGAGAAAACAAAAGCAATTAATCTTAAATTTGTCAAAGGATCTGAAACTCTAGATGAGATTATCAATGTTCAGCGTTTTCCTCTAAACAAGACAGGTTTGGGCTATACTGGAGAAACTTCTCAAGCATCCACTTCAAAGAGTTATCTTGAGGTAGCAAAAGGGAGTGAGCAAAAGCACAATGGAGACTATCAGGTAAAGCAGGGACAAATTGCAAATAAAGGCCATCAGCAATCTGTTTCAAGGATGAACAAAGGTTACAGCCAGCCACAGGTAAGGTCTTCTCAATTTGGATCAAGAATGAATAACAATAGAGATTACAATCACGGGGCTGGTAGATTCGAGAACCACAGAAGTTTCTTCAATGGACAATGATTTTCTTGCCATAACTTTGGTCATAAAGCAGCTCAATGTGTTGCATATAAAACAATCATGACTAGAGAAGCTCAAAAACAAAGGAGTGTGACTGGGATTTCAAAAAGGACCTATAATAATTTGTCAGCTCTTGAGAATGAAGTTGAATGTTCTATTTGCAATAACTTTGGTCATGAAGATACTGAATGTAGGAGCAGGTTACAGCAGGAAAAGAAACAATGGTCTAACCATGGTCATGAAGACTCTGAATGCAGAAGTAGGTTACAGCAGAAAAAGGAACAAGCTTCAAACACCAAAACATGGAGAATAAAGGAACCTCAAACAGAAAGATGTGGAATAGCATTCTATGCAGAGGGACAAGGAAATCTATGGTACATTGACAGTGGATGTTCAAAGCATATGACTGGTGATAAAGAAAAACTTGAGTCATATTCTGCTCTAGAAAAGGGAAAGAAGGTTTCTTTTGGAAATGATACTCCAGCTACTATAAAAGGAAAGGGTGTTGCTCAGTTAAAAGAACAAGTCAAAGCTGGAAATGTTTTGTATGTTGATGGATTAAAACATAATCTTCTGAGCGTTAGTCAGATGTGTGATCAAAGAACCGAGGTAATATTCAGATCAAATGGATGTATTGTTCGCGATCTTGATACAGGTAAAACAGTGATCAAAGGCAAGATAACTCCAAATAATCTGTACATATTTGAAGAAGGACAACAACAATGCTACCTGAGCAAGGATGATGAGCACTGGTTATGGCATCGGAGGTTGGGACATCTAAGATTTTCACAAATAAGGAAAGCATGTAAATATAAGGCAGTTCGAGATCTTCCAAATATCAAAATTCCTGACAACACCATATGTAAATCATGTCAGTTTGGAAAACAGACCAGAACTAACTTTCCAGAGAAAGAAGGATCAGCTAGCATGCCTCTTGAGCTAGTTCATACAGACACATGCAGTCCATTCAGTAAAAGAACACCGAGAGGAGAAGAATACCTGATATTGTTCATTGACGATTTCTCCAGGTTTGTCTGGTTAGGACTCATGAAGCACAAAGATGAAGCATTCGAAAAATTCAAGTCCTTCAAAGCCATGGTTGAAAAACAATCAGGTCACAAAATTAAGTGCCTCAGATCTGACAGAGGTGGAGAATTTACTTCAAATGAATTTTTCGATTTTTGTGAAGAACATGGGATAAGAAGAGAATTCTCTACAGCAAGAACTCCTCAGCAAAATGGAGTTGTGGAAAGAATGAACAGAACCATTCAACAAATGGCTCGGGCTATGCTTGATGAATCAGGAACTCCTGCTACCTTCTGGGGTGAAGCTGCTCATGCTGCAGTTGTTATTCTCAATAAAACAAATGTCCGAGTTAATAGCACTCAAACTCCTCATGAGCTCTGGAATGGTACGATTCCTACGGTAAAGCACTTCAAAATATTTGGGAGCAAATGTTATATTAAGAATACTAATGAGCAGCTTGGCAAACTTGAATCTAGAGCAGATGAAGGAATTCTTCTTGGTTACTCTCCACACAGCAAGGCATACAAATGTTACAATAAAAGACTTGGCCAAATTGTTGACAGCATTGATGTGGTGGTTGATGAGAAGGGATACATTCCTAGACAAGTTCACCATGAAGACATCGAAGAAGATGAAGGATATCCTCAACGACAGAATGTTGAAGAAGAAGAATTTCAAGAAGAACCTCAAGAAGAAGCTCAAGAAGAACCAGAGGAGCAAACAAGAATAGAAGAAAAGACTCCATCCAGATATGTTCAGAAGAATCATCCAGAATCTCAGATTATGGGGCAGAAAGAAGCAGGTATACAAACAAGAAGAACTCTTGCAGAAGCTTCAAGCTATTTGGCACTTCTCTCTTCTGTTGAACCACAAAATGTGGCAGAAGCATGCAAAGATGAACATTGGGTAAAAGCAATGGATGAAGAACTTGAACAGATCGAAAAGAACAACACTTGGGAGTTGGTTCCTAGACCAAAGGATAAGAATGTTATCGGAACAAAATGGGTCTTCAAAAACAAACTGAATGAAAATGGAAAAGTAATTAGAAACAAAGCCAGACTTGTTTGTAAAGGGTATGCGCAGCAAGAAGGAATAGACTTTGAAGAAACTTTTGCTCCTGTTGCAAGACTTGAAGCCATTCGAATGTTTCTTGCTCTCTCAAGCTTTCAAAATTTCAAAGTATTTCAAATGGACGTAAAATCAGCCTTTCTGAATGGAGACTTGGAACAAGGTTTCTCAAACGGTTCAGCAGATAGTAATCTTTATATCAAATTTGAGAATGATAAACTACTAATACTTGTTGTGTATGTAGATGACATTATTTTTGGCAGCAATGAAGAAGAGATGAGTCAAAACTTTGCCTTAACCATGCAGAAAGAATTTGAAATGTCCTTGCTGGGAGAACTAACATATTTACTTGGCTTGCAAATCCAACAAAAAGAAGGAGGAATCTTTTTATCTCAAACCAAGTATCTCAAACAGATATTGAAGAAATATGGCATGGAAGATGCAAAACCAGTGTGTACACCCATGGTCACAGGATGCAGTCTCAGTGCAAATGATGAATCTGCAGCAGTACATCAACCGACCTACAGATCTATGATTGGAAGTTTACTTTACTTGACAGGTACCCGACCAGACATTATGCATGCCGTTGGAATAGTCGGAAGATTTCAGGCAAATCCGAAGGAGACTCATCTTCAAGCAGTGAAGAGAATTTTCAAATACCTTCAAGGAACTCAAAATTATGGCTTATGGTATCCTAGAGATACAGATCTTACACTTCATGCTTATACAGATGCAGATTGGGCCGGAAGCGTGGATGACAGGAAAAGCACAAGTGGTGGTGCGTTTTTTATGGGAACCAGACTGGTATCATGGTTCAGCAAGAAACAGAGTTCGATTGCCTTATCTACAGCTGAAGCAGAATATGTTGCTGCTGCATCTTGCTGCACTCAACTCCTTTGGATGATGCAGACCTTGCAGGATTTTCACATTGATTGTACTCCACCTGTCTCCATCTTATGTGATAACACAAGTGCAATCAGCATTTCAAAGAATCCTGTCATGCATTCGAAGACAAAGCATATACCGATCAAATATCATTTTCTTCGGGAACAAGTTCTTGAACAAAAGGTCAAGTTGGAGTATGTTCCTTCTAAGGAACAAGTTGCTGATATTCTCACCAAACCATTGCCCAGGGAGGCTTTTGAATACCTCAGGCACAAGCTGGGGGTTGTTGATGCATCATCATTTTGAATCTCTCTTGATGGTTGTCCGTACAGGTTCAGGGGGAGCATATAATGCATTGTTGGCATTATAGAGGATGTGCAAGAAGAGATCTTGGAAGTACCTGCAATATGCCTCTATCTCTTTCATGGTGGATTATGGTTCTTCATTGCAGATCTGGTTCATATTCAGGGGGAGCATGTTCTTAGGGGGAGCATAACCCTTTGCCCTTGATGTCAAAAGGGGAGAATGAAGCTGAAGATTTTGAGGTCTTGAGGTTGCCATCAAGTCCAAAGGGGGAGATTGTTGGCATTATGGTTCTGGTATGATTTCAGATGTTGTACTTGATGGCAAACACCCATGGCATGGCTCTCATTTTGATGAAAATAAAGAAGTACGCGGGAGAACAGTTCAGAAGGTGCGTACCCGCATGTATGCCGTGCAGGGACCGCGTCCAAATACGCGGGTAACCCATTTATGGGGTGCGTACCCCAGTGCACACATTCCAAGGCAGTTAAGCGCCCACCCGTGGGGTTTCTCAGTGGTATTTAGCCAACAGTATTGGGTTATCATGGTTTTGGCCCGCGGTATTGATTATTTTATTATTATTATTGAGCCCCATGATCCCTGATTTAAGGAAGAGCTAGCCTATATAAAGCAAAGGAGATCATTTGGCTTGGGCATCTTTGGTGTCTTTGAATATATTAAGATCTGATCTATTGGGTTCTCTGTTCTTAAAAGATGATTTATAAAGGAGAAGTCAGAAGCGAATTGGCGATCTCTTGAGCACAAGTTCAGATCTGAGCATTTGAGGTTATTTCAGCCCTAGTCCAAGGTACGCAGAGGCGCCGAAGGTTTAGTGCGTGGGTACGCAGAGGCGCCGAAGGTTCAGTGCGTGAGTACGCAGAGGCGCCGAAGGTTCTGTGCGAGGGTACGCAGAAGCGGCGAAGGCTCAGTGCGTAGGTACGCAGGGCAACAGTGGTTCAGGTGCGTGCTTTCTGTAACAGCACGCGGTGCGATTATTCTTCTGGGTGCGTACTTTCTGAGAAGCACGCGGCGCGATTATTCTTCTGGGTGCGTACTTTCTGAGAAGTACGCGGCGCGATATTGTTTTTGGGTGCGTACTATACGCAGTTCAGTGAAAGGAGCAGAGCGTGGCCACGCAGTTCAGAAGAAGGAGATCTGCGGGTATACGCAAAGAAGCAGAAGGTGAACTACGTAGCGACGCAGGCCAGTAAGAGAAGAACCGCGTATCTGTGTTAAGATCTTCTGTTGGTTGAATTTTTCTGTTGGAAAGGTGCTCTGGGTTCTGTTCTGTTATTGTTGATCTGGTTATTACAGCTGACTATATAATTTACATGTACTTGATGATCATTTGATGTATATGGATCCAGTTTGAAAATTTATGAAAAGTGGTCCTTGAAAAGAAGTAGGGGGTTGTAGCTCCCTTTCAGGAGAGACTGGAAAACGAGAGAGAGTTGTAGCTCTCAGTAGGTTGCAGCCTGCGTACTGGTAAAGGACTGCACCAGTACAAGACCATTGTAAAAGGAGTTTCTAATTTGAAAGAAGATAGAGACATATTGCAGCAGGTGGTTTTCACCCACATTGGGTTTCCACCTTATATCTGGTGTTCTTTGATGTGATTGTCTGATTTTCTTGTTCATGCTCATTATTTATGGTATTGGTATGCAAAAATAATTCGAAGTATAAATAAGAAAGATTTGGTAAAAGAATTAGATAATAATGATTCACCCCCCCCTCTCAGTATTATTGTCAACAGTTAATGTGTGATCCTGCAATGCACTTACCAATGTAGGCTTCTTTATATTGTCATCCACGACTCCTTGTGCTTCCCATACCACACTTACTACGAACCAGAATTGGTTCTGATCTTCATTCCCCACTCCTCTGAATACCGACAGTTTGATCGCGTTTGCCATACTGAACTGTGGAGGTGGCAGAGGTGGGGTGGGTGGAGATGGAGGTGAAGATGGTGAGACGAGCGGTGGTGTGGGTGGAGGTGGTAAGCGCGGAACTTGTTGTCTTATCAGACTGACCATGCTTCTTAGAGAAACTTTCGCGAGCTCTTCCTCGCTTTCTTGCAAGGATGAAATTTAAGGGACTAGTTTCTAATTCTTTAGTACTTCTATTTCTGTAGATATTCCCACTTTGCGTAGTTCCAAACATTAATTTATTCGCATAAGCCGCTTTTCACACAATACCATATTAATCCAAGTGTTCAAAGATTTTATATACTTACCTCGCGGTACTTTTAGGAAGCATCATTCCGCCTCACTATAGCTAACTATCATATCTACCATGAACTGATAAATCCTCCTATAATTCAATCGAGCCAATGGTCCACAGCTCATGCGATCTTATCTTCTGAGGATTCTAATTTGCGTACTAATTCCAGAGTCTACATGATTGGTTTATCAAGCCTGCACCTTCCTTGACTATCTACTAGCTTCACAATCCACTCATACAGTTTAGAAGGAAAGGATGTAAAGAAAAGTTCGTGGATTTCCATATATAAGTAGCACTCCAACCACTGTTCCTTATATACTTGCGGATTCATGTTTTCCTACGATGGGAACTCGTGAATCTTCTTGTCCAACCACCCTTCAATTTATTTCTTTGTTTGATTCTAGTGACATGATATCAGACATCCCTTATGTAGATCCCGGTCCTAGCAACGGAACCATTTGTTGGCTTGTGGGGGCCTGACCCAGGTTCAAAGGTGATTTAGCCAAAAAAATCCCAGTACTATTGGCCCTTTTGGCAAAAGTCCACAGAGCGCAGACTAAGGTCTGACCTGAAGTAGTATGGGAGGGTGCTAGAACCAGGTTTCCGCACCCTAGAGATGTATGACGACTTTCGGTGGTCTGAGGTTTTACCATGCGTGCACGTTGATACGCGCATCTATCACTACCTCACTGCCTACAATCCTTTCTTCACGCAGCCATGCTTGAGGCCCAATCCATGTTATTACTCAATTCCTTACTATTAACCCGATATTAGTTGATCACTTAGCTTATCTATATGTGTCTAGTTATATTTAACAGTGTTCAGCATTCATATAACTGTGCGTAATAAATAACACAATATAATTAAATAGGAAATAGCACAAGAAAAAATACATAAGATTTGGAATCAAACTTCTCTTTATTATTCTTCTTCCTTGGTTACAGACTTGACTCCACCCTAGGCACTCAACTATAGGGGTTCGTGCACTTAGCTGTGGACTCTACTAGGCCTCTGCGCACTCAGTTGTAGAGCCTCTTCCTACTACTACAATCCAAAAGCACTTAGGCCTTTTCTCAATGATCGCTATCCTCTAGACTCCATTCCTTAACTACTTATTTCTTCGCTACTTTACAAATTAGAACCTCGCTCTATTTATACAATCCCATGGTCCACGGACCATGGGTAGGTCGACACTACCTTCAAAAATTAGGGTGGACAACCCTTTGAGTCTATTATACAATTTGTGCTCTACGCCTGCAATTCACGGAGTATTTACGATAATAGTACTCAAAACTTGGGCTCTGAGCCCCAAAACATGTTGTGGGGGGATTTCGTGCCTAACATATTTTGAACAACAACAAAATAATAGCAAAGAACATCAAAATACAACACACAACACAGGGATTTAATGAGGAGTTCACCCCTCCTGGGTTACATCTCCTTAGTCTAGCTTCCAATGCTTGGGCCTCTCTATTATGCTCAAAATTACAGAAAAAGTGTGTTTGCAATGCTCAAATGCCTCTGAAACCTGTCTCAGTGAAAATAGAAAAAAAATATTAGAATTCCTCTTTTTTTAACCTAATTTGGACAAGAACTAAAGAATTTATGACCTCTCCTAGCTCTCCCACATTAATTTGCTCAACAAATTCCCCTTTTCCAGCCACTAACCATCAAATTCAGCCTAAAATCGACCACATTTTCCACATTTAGGCCACCGGAGCCATACTTCCCAGTGTTTTCGGAAATCGCAATCGTAATCAGCATTCGCGGGGACACGAACGAAACAACTCCTTTCAAAAATAGCAATCATCGATTTGCGATGACGGTCTTAACAATTTATGCACCACGGTTCATAAAAATTTCACGTTTGGTATATATCAGCTTGTCACAATCAGCGTGGGACCCAAACATTCCATACATTTCAACCTATTCTCTTTTCACATCCGATTCCATCACCGCAAGCAGGGTGATTCTTAACAAGATTTCCTGCTGCAATGCGATTCTGTGATGCGATCCATGTGATACCGCATATCTCATCTTGGTGGGAACGGGGGCTGATTTTTAATAGAAAACTTATGTCGATGCTTTTTTATGGGCTGATTTGCGAGACCAGTGATAGAGTGATACTTGGTGCCCCCGGATTGGTTGAAGAGACATGAACTTGCTCACTATGAAATTATTTTTCATGTTTAGCAAACTAATCAGAACTCATTTCTGGGAGCATCTGAACTCTGTTTTCGATGAAACGAGTTGTGTTGGAGTCAGATCACCGAGATCTATCCAACCATACATTTTCCATTTCATTCTATGAACTTTTATTTTTGAGCGTAAACTTGAGCACTTGATCACTATTAGAAGATTTGACTGAAGAAACACTATTAAGAGGACTTGTTAATGGCAGGTTGCTCAAACAATACTTCACCTAAGTTCAACTGATCACAAAATACATCATTGTATATATCATTTTATTGTTTCAAGTACTGCAAGTGTGGGTGGTTATCATCTGAAATTGAAGTCAGGAGTAAAGTCCCTAAGTTTTAGATGAATTTTTGCTATATATATTATTTTCAATTTATAGAGATCAGTCTTAGTTTTTGATGATGAAATAATTTCCTAATGGAAAAGGCCACTAATCTATGGTGTTTTTGACACCCGACAGGGAGGATTTCATCTCCATTGATGCCATTGTTAGGGTCCTATAATATAGGTAATCAAAGTCTGTCTTTCTGTTTATTTATTTTTAGAATTTGCTAGTAACGTTTCACCGATAAATTCACAAGGTATTATAGTCTAAGTTATTGTTTTACTAAGGTTTCAAATTTCTCAATTCATTGAAAATATGTGTGTTGAAAGATGTCCATTACTCTTGATTTGAATTGTAAGGTCCGTAAGGGATCATTAGTGAGTTGGCATGAGTGCCTTGTCATGAGTGAATGTTGGAAAAATTGATGGTGGTTGTATTAGTATTGTGCATGAATGTTGGCACTGATGCCAACCATATTGGCACGTATGTGTGTTGCAGTGAATGGCTCAGGAGGATTCCTATGGTAGCTACTAGCTTCATGTAGAGGATGATCATGGTAGGTGTGCTTTCAGTTGTCTAAAGAGAAAAGGAGAAAATACGTTTGCAGTAATTTTCCAAGCATTAGAAGCACTCGAAGCCTACATAATACCCTCTCCATTGGAAAATTCTCTCAACAAGCTTTACAACGGTATGTGGAAGCCCAAAAATGGATTTGTGGATCAAAATATAGAGCAAGTTGAAGTTTTTCTCCTCAAAACCAAAAACAATGGTGAAAAATGAAAAAAATTCTAAGTTCTGGTTATTTTCCTTTTGCCACATGTCATCTCGGTGTGACATCGAGAATTTCCAAAGTTTTCATATCAGAAGGATACATAAGAGGCACATCGAAGAAAACATATGATACCAGTGATCGGAGGTCTGGGGCAATCAGAGATCGCGATCGGAGGTCTAACACACATCGCAACTTTGAGTAGAATCGACAAATCAAAAATTGCAACAGTGGAGGACTAATATGAATCAACGATCGGTGCATCGGTGGGGTCCATGGCATATCTCATATTGGAAACCAGTGAATCAAAGGAGTGTCCACATTTCAAAAGTGCGATATGCTAAGCTGCGACATGAAAATACATTGATAGTGCTAAGCTGTCGCGGAAGCGTCCAAACAGATTAACAAAGAAATCCGTTGAAAAACCAAAGCAGGACAGACCCTTTTCTCTCTCCTAAAGTGGTATGTGTGGTTGAACATGATTGGTTCCGATAAATCTACATGGCATTTGATGTGAGCATGACGTGGCAGTACGACAGATACGTTGTAGGAACTTTTGGAATTTTTAGGGGTCCTAAGGGGGTAAATCAGGGTGACACATGTCACCACTCATGATGTGCGACATGGCAGTGATATCGTCAGATCGAAGGTCAGCAATCGGAGTTTCAGGGATATCAGTGATTTGTAACATTTTCCACATGAAAAGTTCCGGTCAGAGGGAGATCTGATATTAGGTTGGCACATGGTTATTAAGACTCAAAGAACCTTAGGCTTAAAACATTTAAGAAAGGAAATTAGCCCCCAGCAGGACTCTAAATGCCTTAGCATGTTAAGGCTAAGCACCAGGTCACAACACTCAGTCATATGGTGAAGAAATGCCAGATGGGGCTAAAATAAAAAGGGGCCAATAGAACATCGAGACTCATTGTTTTGTAATGTCTTTGAGTTAAAAAGTCTCGATGAAGTAAAAGCTTCAAAGTGGCATCGTGGAAATATTACATGGCATAAATAACTCCGGTAGTGTAATACAAGGAAGGTGAGAAGATGAATGGGTCGACAGCTACAAGGAGCAAAGCACAAGGGGCTGAGGAATATTGGTGAAACAATAAAGAGGAAAATTCTTCGATAAGACCATGCAGAAGTGTCAATAGATGTATGATTTAGAAACTACTGAATCACAGGAAAAGAGGGATGGTAATTTGGAATAGATAGTTAACAAACTGGTGCGGAAATTATAAAAATCACTCCAAATTTAAAGGAAAATTATTAATAAAACAATTTCCAGTTTTAAAGGCTAAATATTTTACAGCAGAATTGAATAAGTACGAAGGAGTTGTTGCAAAGACACCTGTTATGATAGCTAAAACTATAGTTAGGGACCTATTCTTCTTTCAAGGGAAGGAGTTGACCAGATATTTCTTTTCCCTGAATGCAAGCATATTTTCCTATAGCTTTTCTAGGACATACAAAATATTTTCTAAGTTTATCTTTTGCATACATGAACTTAAGAGATATTTAAAATATCTCTATTTCTGTAATTATATGATGACTATTATTTTGTAAAATTGTTATTTAAACCACTATATAAACAATTTATGAATATGTAGAAAAGTTTGGATTATGTATGAAGAAAGTGTTTTACATTGATGTAAGCAGTGGATTGTATTCAAAGTGATCAATTTACAGAAATATAGAGAAAGTTTGTTCCAAGATTCCCATGTCAATCTTTTTGATGTGTTCTTTCATGTAAGATTGTTTATTTTCCTCAGTTTCATTATGTTTTTACCTCCTTATTGTTGCAAGAAGATTAAGGGCCAAATTTTATTAAGTGTACTATCCTTTGGCTTGTTAACAATATCAATGTTTTATTCCTGAGATTTAAGTATAGAATTCATTTCTGTATGCTCTATATTTAAATTGATCCTAAATCTGATTCATCTCATTCACACCATAAATGTCTTAAAGGATCCAAGAGTTTTCCTACCCTGCCCTGTTACAATTCCTCTATCATTTTTGTAATTGATTACTCAAAATTTTACGACTCCATGACCAATGGACTTTCCAAAATATTTCAACCAAACTTTTGAAAAAACCAACTCGAACCTAAATAGATAGCCTAAGATCTTAAAAACAAAAATCCAAATTAGACATAGAGGTAACACACAACATAACTATGTTCTTGGTTGTGTTTTTCCAAATTGTAAATCTTACCTAAACATCTTATTTTACATTAAAATGGCATATTAGTTAGTTTCTATGTTGTTTCTTTCTTTATTAAAATTTTTGTCCCTGTTGCCATTAGCCTTAGTTATGTGGACTTTGAAACCCTCAATCTCATCAAGATTTTCCCTACCAATACCTTCTTTACTTACCATGGAGTTTGTTATGAACAAACTAAGGGCATAACTATGAGTTTCATTCCTCTCTCTCCCCTATTGTTGCCAACATTTCCATGGTGCACGTTGAGGCCTTATCCCTTAACAACTACCATGTTAAACCTAAACTCTCGAAGTCATTTTTTGATGATACCTTTTTTATTTGTTGCCATGGTTAACTTGAACTCCAAGCCTTCCTTACCCATCTCAATCAAATTTCTCCCCACATCCAATTCAATATGGAAATTGAGAATAACCATTCCCTCCCCTTTCTTGACTTTCTTCTTTCTCACCTCCCCAATGGCTCTCTTACCCATCAAATACATCATAAGAAAGCCCATACAGATAGGTACCTCCATGGAACCTATCACCATCATCCTTCACAAAGGTTTTTTATTCTAAAAACCCTAGTTACTCATGTTATTTAGATTTATTTCTCTCAATCCTTCCCCATTGGAAAATCCCATCTTACCAAATCCCTCAAGGCTAATGGTTACACCTCTTCCTAGATTAAAAAGGTTTTCCATTCCACTCTCCACCGTCACCATAAAAATTTGACTATTAATCCTCCCTTAGCCAAAGTCACCCTTCCTTATATTCATGGAATTACTGATCATTCAAAAATCCTCTCAAGAGGGAACATCAAAACGTTATTCAAACCTAGACTGCCCTTAGCTAGCTCTTTGAAGCTCTCAAAAGATAAGAATGACTCTATGTTGGGCTCCAGATTCTGTGAGACCCCATTCTCTTGTGGGATGTGTTAGAGTCACTATTTGTATACTTCCATCAATGATCAAAATTCCTCTTTTATATCATATTAGTGTCGCATGTTTAAATTTTTATCATTCCACCTAGGTTCCCATCCAAAACTTTACTCACTGATGGTAGCCCAAGTCAAAATCCCACTCTCCCTCAAAAAATAAATATTTGTTGGCCCACGTTCATGTGTCTTACCGAGCATACAATCATTATAAAAGCTCCATTCATCATGTCTTGTGTCAGTCAAGTCTACATGAAGCCTGGTTATTCAAGGTCCCATTAGGTCACTAGGTTTCATTCCTCCAAGGTCCAATAAAACACCATTCACTACATAAGGCCAAAAAAAACATTGAGAGTGAAAGAAATAATATCCCTTTTTCATTCAAAGAGGATTTGAAAACATGTAACCATGGTTGCCCAAGCTCTAATTTTCATTCCAAAGTATGAGTTTTGTTTCAAGAAGTAATTTTATTTCAAAAAGAGAGATGTAATATTTTTATTTATTTATGTAATTTTACGTCCATTATATGTAAAAAGTTACTATTCCCAAGTTTTTCACTTAAAATCTATGTGCCAACTTCATCCAAAGAAAAATTCAAGAGTAAAGATTGCCAAAACTCGAGCGTCATCCACCTGCAAAGGAAAAAGTCAGAAATAAAATTAGCAAAGATGTCAAAAAGGTGAAATAAAACATTAGAAAGTGGGTTTTAAAGTTAAAAGATCAAAGTCACTCAACTATAAAGGACTTCTCAGCTTCAAACTCAGCTTCATTTGCCTCCTACCACTGATTTAGCAAACCCCAAGAGACCCTTTTCATAATTATGGCGAAAATCAATAGAACAGAGCAAGTGTTGCACATTCTCTTCATGGGTTGTGCGTTCTCAACATTGCATGGAGTACCTTCATAGCTAATCCCATATTTACTCATTCATCTACTTAGAATGTTCAAAGTATCCCTTCATCATCTCATCCTTCCACCTTCATTCCTCAATCTCAACCTATAGATCATTCATCCTCATCTGATCAGTCAACCTCATCATCACCTCCATCATCACCATTTCATGAGCATATTCATTCACCTAACAGAGGTGAAATCAGGGAGCAAGAGAAAATTGAACAAGCTGAGTTCATCAAGCCTAAAGGGGTTGATTTAGGCACATTGACACACGCTTATCAGAGAGACCATAGCCAGGTGTTTTCCCCATAGAATTTGGGAGGGGCCTTGCCTTATTCATAGGAAAAAAATGTACATAAGGGCAAGGAAAAGATGACAAAGATAGAGATCTAGTAGCAAGAGGAGGACCTCCATGAGATAGAGAAGGATTTTGACTTAGTTGACCTAAGTGGACATGATGAAAGTGAAAGCACAAGAATTGTCATCAAAGAAAATGATGCATTCATCAAGGAGCTCCAGATCAACTTGCAGAGTGAAAAATACATCATCTCATATTATGAGCAGGAAAACAAGCAGTTTGAGGCCAAACATGAGGTCATGGAGGTTCAGATGATCAAGGAAGAGAGGGAGGATGAAAAGGCTAAGGATTTACATGATGAAGAATATGGAGAATATGGTGACCAGCCAGAGGAATAGGTTTCAAGAAGAAGGCCAAGGACCAGAGGCCTAAAAAGAGCATTGGAGCTAGAAAAATAAAAAGAGGCTGAACTAGCTAATGAGCTCACCCTAAATGAACAGTTTTCCACAATGATCAATGAGAACGAGGAGCATTGGCTTGAGAGGGTGAAAAACCATCTTTAAAATCTCCTAGACAAAACCGAAAGAGACAATAACATTCAAAGGAGGATGGTAAAGCATTATTTCCAAAGAAACCAAATAGCAAGGGCAAAGCTCAAGGCTGCTAAGGCAAAAATTGAAGTCATAACGCACCAGGAGGAGAAGAAGAAGCTTGATATACTTGCAGATTCTTCACTCCATGCCTAGCCACACCAAACATTAGCTCATTGACCAATTTTTAAGACTCTTGGGTCATTTTTTGTAATATTGTATTTTCTGAGCTTTTTGGGGCAATTTTCTATGAGCTGCATGGTCAAACGTGCAACGCCCTAGGTGTTGTGAACTTTTTTGGGACGCTTTTTGGAGGAATGGAAGCCACGAATGGATTAAGAAGGACCAAGACATCTAGGAAAACCATGTTTCTAGCCTTGGAATGCAAATATGATAGGTGAAAAAGGCAAAAAAACTACCAAAATATCATGTTTCTGCCTCATTTTTGGACCAGGTGTTGTGTGTTTGGTGAGTCTATGGAGAATGGAGTTTTGGGGGGCTAAATCAAGCCCATTTTGAAAAACAAAGGCAGTTTTAGAAACTAGACAATATTATCTTTCGAATGAGATATCATGGGATCAATTTGGAGACTAGGAAGGATGGAAAAAGTGGGTTGGGAAATGGCAATGCACATTTGACATTGGTGTTGCACGTTTGACACTGGCGCTGCGCGTTTGACGGTTGGACTAGTTTTTCAATATTCTTCTCCAAATTTGATTTTTACTTATGGGAAATCAATATTTTACTGTTGTAATTCATATGATTGATTTAATTATCATTTTTTTATTGTTATCTAGGGTAAGTACATTAGGTAAATGGCCTCCATGAGATGTAATGAATCAATTTACTTAAGTTAGGGATGAGTCAATTTGACCACCCTATACTCTAGCTATCAGTTTAGTTTTTCTTGTAACTACTCCTCCTCCCATGGATTCGACCCCTGAGGCTAGGATGAGTTGGTTTGAGGCCTATATCATGTAATTTCTCATTCATTCTATAGGTTGGACTCTATTGGATGTTGTACTAGTGTTTCAGACTTTGGCATGGAATATATTGGATGAGTTGAAGCTATTTTGGTAGGATTCCTGTGGCATGGTATTTTGATATTGTTTCTTCTTTAGTTAAATGTGTGTGAATGTTATGTACCTTTCATGATCCATTTCACTTCTAAATATGTTTGATTTTGAAGGTGTGATAAGCAGAATGCATGTTCTATGCTCTATTTTGGGAAAATCGTCATAATTTGTTTTATTTCTTCAGTTTAAAAAGAATTCATGATTTTCATGCTCTTTTTAGAACCTCACCAGTCTAAACCATGTCATCACTATACTACAAAGTGTTAAAGTAATTTGGCTACCTTTCCCCATTAGATGTTTGCAATTCTGATTCTCTTTTGCCCTGACCTAGTTCATTCTCTAACCTAATTCACTCATCCAGTGACTACCCCAATCAAATCAAATCAAAAAAACCCTGAGATGCTATATCTAGCATAAAACCCTAATCTATCCAACCCTCTCTGGCTTGGTAGGGCTAGCTACCAAGTGAAAATGTTGGTTTGTGGTTACCTCAACAGGACTCTTCCTCATCCTTGGAGATTTGGAGGAGTGATAACATATTGGCACCATTTCCGTTGAAATGAGAGATCATATCTTTCTTGGGAAAGAATGAAAAAGATTAGATATGATTGTTGATGGTGAACAATGATCAGACACATGTGAAGGTTGAACCATTCACATGGTCACTCCCACTTGATCCAAAGACTCCACTGGTGGTAGGATCCAAAAATTGAAATGAGTTGTCAATCCATAAGGTATGCTCCTATGCATTGAGATCATGTTCTAGGCTTTCCAAATCATATGCCTCAGGTAAATTGGAAAAAATACTTGCCAAAATTCATAGATGGAAAAGGTGATGATGCTACACTTCATTTAATAGGATTTCACATGCATGTGCGTAAGATGAGGATTAGTTTTCATGAAGATTGTTTAATGAAGATGTTCATGGTCACATTAGAAGAAAGAGAACAATTTTGGTATGAAACCTTACCTCCTTCTTGTATATATTCTCTCAAGGATTTTCACTCAGTATTTTTTGATAAGTATAGAGAAGCCTATCGTTGTTTGCTTTTGATTGAGGATTGTTGTGATCACTTTTAGAATTTTATTCAAAAGCTGGAAAGTGCTTATGGTGATGAAGAGTTTATGGATGATGAACTCTTGGATACTTTGAATGAAAACCCTTTTCACCACCATGAGAAGATCGTGGATTCTACCCTAGACGATAACCAAATTGAGAAGAATTCCTCAAAAGATGACATTGATCTTCCATTTTATGAAGTTGATGATAATTTGCAGCAGACTTGCCAATCTTCAAGCAATCAAGATATATATAAAGATTCTCTTTCCAGATTCCCTTCATTCTTTTCCTTTTCTGAGTTTTTAGTTCAGAAAAAAATATGTGTAGATCAGAATTTTGAGTTTTCTTGTATAGAAACTCTAGAGATTCATGATTTATCCATTGAGGTCAAAAACAGTGTACAATAGGTTTGTTGTCTTGAGTTTGATGAACATTTTCAACAACCTTCAAATGATCAAGATATAGGATTTTTCCAAAGCCTAGACAATTATTTTTCTGATATACATGAAAAGTCACTT
The DNA here is from genome assembly GCA_000404065.3 of Pinus taeda. Lineage (NCBI taxonomy): Eukaryota > Viridiplantae > Streptophyta > Pinopsida > Pinales > Pinaceae > Pinus > Pinus taeda. The sequence goes on along the minus strand of APFE030870736.1, from coordinate 23,314 downwards.
GTAGATATTTGTGTTGATGTTGATTTGGCTACCTCAATTGAAGATCTTCAAGAACATACAAATCTTGTCTCTAATCTAGATGGTATGGAAGATGACATTGTTGCATTTCCATTTAAGAAGGATTACCCAAATGAAGAAGAAAAATCAATCATTATATTTGAAAACATCTTCCTTCCTTTTGTTGATCCACAAGAGGTAATGCTTCATGATTTCCAAGACCCCTTGTGTAGTCTTTTGCAAGCATCAGAAAAGGTGGAGATTGTTTTGTTCACCAACACAGGTTTTGAACTTAGATTTCATTCTGAGTTGCCATTTACTTAATCTTTCTTTATGCATGGTGGAGCTGAATACAAGCATCAATCAAGTAGTCATGTACTTGATTGCTTACGCTGGATCTTCGACTTCACTTGATCAGATCATTTATGGATCAATTATAGTAGGTAAGGTGTGATGAATAAGCTCAACATTATGAACATCTTTTTCAGTGTGAATTTCTAGTAGATTTTGTAGTTGATGGTCTATAGTTCAAATTTTAGTTTAACTTTTTGCAAGTGTGAAGTAGAGAATCACCGGAGTTCAGAGCCCGAAGTCAAGGCCATGGAGCTTCACTAATTTTTTACCATTTTCAAAGTTCAGTTGTTAGTTAAGTTAGTATTGAGTCATTTTTTAGTCAGTTTTCAGTTTGTCATAAACCAGTTTATGTCATTTGAGTTTGCAGCGATTAGTCATGCACTTCAGTTTAAGTTTTTGACCGTATTGGCCCACATGTTTGGGCACTTGGTCTAAGGTGTTTTTGACATCTCTAAGGAGCTTCCATCCCCAATAAGGCCAATGTTAGAGTCAGTATTTTCATACTGCCATCAATGATCAAAACTCCTCTTTTATATCATATTAGTGTCCCATGTTGAAATTTTTATCATTCCACCTAGGTCCTTATGCAAAAATTTACTCACTAATGGTAGCCCAAGTCAAAATCCTACTCTCCCTCAAAAAAATGATATTTTTTGGCCCACCTTCTTGTGTCTTACTGAGCATACATTCATTATAAAAGCTCATTTCATCATGTCTTCTGTCAGTCAAGTCTACATGAAGTCTGGTTATTCAAGGTCACATTATGTCACTAGGTTTCATTCCTCCAAGGTCCAATAAAACACCATTCACTTCATAAGGCTACCAAAAGAATAAGAGTGAAAGAAATAATATCCCTTTTTAATTCAAAGAGGATTTGCAAACATGTAACTATGGTTGCTCAAGCTCTACTTTTCATTCCAAAGTATGAGTTGTTTCAATATTGTAGTTTTATTTCAAAAAGAGAGATGTAATATTTTTTATTTCCTTATGTAATTTTATGTCCATTATTGTAATAAGTTACTATCCCTAATCTATTCACTCAAACACTATGTGCCAACTTCATCCAAAGAAAAATTAAAGAGTAAATATTTCCAAAACTCCATCATCATCCACCTACAAAGGAAAAAGTCAGAAAGGAAATTAGAAAAGATGTCAAAAAGGTGAAATAAAACATTAAAAAGTGGTTTTTAAATTTAAAAGATCAAATTCACTCAGCTATAAAGGACTTCTTAGCTTTAAAATCAGCTTCATTTTCCTCCTACCATTGATTGAGCAAACCCCAAGAGACCCTTTTCATAATTCTGGGTTAAATCAATAGAACAGAGCAAGCAATACACGTTCTCTTCTGGTGTTGCGCATTCTCTTCATGGGCTGCATGTTTACTCGGCACTGTGTGCTCCCTTAAGGCGATGCGCGGTTTCCTGAGGCACTATGCACTCCCCATTGGCACTGCACGTTTGTCCAGAAAGGATACAATCACCTCCTCAACTCCCCCAAAGGGAATTTGACCTTCAAACAAGTAAGTAACAACTAAGGATAGTGTTTTTCTTCCTCCTTAAGTCACTCTCAAAGTGTTTTAAAAGTTTAATTAAATATTTGGTGTTCATCCTATATCTAAATGGTATATCTCCCCCAAAACTACCCTTTGCACTATCAATTCCTTTTATACACTCTCCTACACCTTCATTCCCTTTCCCTCAACCTTTTTCCCAAAACCCTAAGTCCTAGGTGCCACAACTACCTAGGCTCCCAAAACCCCTACATTGTAAACAATTTCCCCCATCTCAAAAGCTATCATACTAGTACCCTATATACTCCTTCATTACATATATCCCTTCACCCATCTCCTTCCTATTTACCCTTCCCAATTTCCTATTCCCAAAAAACTACATTCCCACTACCTTATACCTCCCTAGGGTTTGATATTAAACACCATGGAAGATGAGGAATACAAAGCACACAGTGAGGAAGATGAAATAGATATAGAAGAAACATAGGTCAAGAAAACACACAAAGGAGGCAAGATACACGGATTCGAGCCCATAGATCTCAGGGAAATCTTGGCATATCCTATGGCTATAACATCGTTCAAATATCTAGGTTCTTATGATTTCTATGAGAAATTTCAGGCAATCCAACAACATCTTGAATTGACTAGCCTCTTCATATCTAAACTCTAAGACAACCAAGTCACTCTAGCAGTGATCACTTTTACTTTATCTACTGCCATTATATCAGCTGCCATTGGAATCCCATATGTTGGGGAGAAATGGTTTAAGCAAGGTGATTTGGAGAGACATTTTATGAGCCTTCCATGAAACCAAGGTATCAAAATGAAAGAAGAGCCTATTTTCCTTTTTCACACCTCCTTGACAAATATGCCCCAATGATGAAGATTATCATGAAATATTTTTCATGTGAAGGTAGATTTTCTAGGCTTTATTCCTATCACATCCAACTTTTAATGCATTTCACTAGGGTAAATATGCTCAATATACCCTACTATCTTTTCCAGAGTGTTGAGAAGATGGACAACATTTCCCAGAAAAGGGAGTATAAAGATCAAATGAAGAGTCTCTTTCATCATTCCCTCATTAAAATCATGGTCCTTTATCATCTCAAGGAACTCAACATTGCATGGAGTGCCTTCTTAGCTAATCCCATATTCACTCATTCATCTACTCAGAATGTTCAAAGTATCCCTTCATCATCGCATCCTTCCACCTCCATTCCTCCATCTCAGTCCATAGATCACTCATCCTCATTTGATCAATTAACCTCACCATCACCTCCATCATCACCATTTCATGAGCATATTCATTCACCTAACCAAGATGAAATCAGGGAGCAAGAGAATATTGAACAAGTTGAGGTCATCGAGCTTAAAGGGGCTGATTTGGGCACTTTGAGATACACTTATCATAGAGGCCATAGGAAGGTGTTTTCCACATAGATTGTGGGAGAGGCATTGCCTTCTTCATCAGCCAAATAGGTATAGAAGGGCAAGGAAAAGATGACAGATATAGAGATCCAACAAAAGCAGGAGGACCTCCATGAGATAGAGCAAGATTTTGACTTAGTTGACCTAAGTGAACATGATGATACTAAAATCACAAGCATTGTCATCAAAGAAAAGGATGCACTCTTCAGGGAACTCCATATTAACTTGCAGAGTGAAAAATACATCATCTCATATTAGGAGCAAGAAAACAAGAAGTTTGATGCCAAACATGAGGTCATGGAGATTTAACTGATCAAGGCAAAGAGTGAGGCTGAAAATGCTAAGGCTTTACTTGATGAAGCATATGGAGAATATGGTGACCAGCGGAGGAACAGGAGCCAAGAAGAAGGCCAAGGACCAGAGGCCTAAAAAGAGAATTAGAGCTAGAAAAACAGAAAGAGGATGAACTAGCTAATGAGATCACCCTAAATGAACAATTTGCTAGGATGATCAATGAGAACCGGGAGCATTGGATTGAGAGGGTGAAAAACCATCTTGAAAAGATCCTAGCGAATTCCAAAAGAGACAACAAGATTTAGAGAAGGATGGAAAAGTATTATTTCCAAAGAAACCAAATAGAAAGGAAAAATTTCAATGCTGCTAAGGCAAAAATTGAAGCCCTAACTCACCAGGAGGAGAAGAATAAGCTTGATATACTTGCAGAGGCTTCACTCCATGCCTAGCCACACCAAACATCGGCTCCTTGACCAATTTTGAAGACTCTTGGCTCATTTTTTTTAATATTTTCTTTTCTGTGTTTTTTGAGGCAATTTCATATCAGCTGCATGGTCAAATACGCAGCACCCTAGGCATTTGTGCACTTTTTTGGGACACTTTTTCGATGACTGGAAGCCACCAATGCATTTAGAAGGACAAAGACATCTAGGAAAACCATGTTTCGAGTCCTGGAATGGAAAAAGGCAAAAAACTACCAAAATATCATGTTTATGCCTCATTTTTGGACCAGGTGTTGCGCGTTTGACACTGGCGTTGCACGTTTGACAGTTGGCCTAGTTTTTCACTGTTATTCTTCAAATTTAATTTTTACCTAAGGGAAATCAATATTTTATTGTTGTATTTCATGTGATTGATGTAATTATCATGTTTTTACTGTTACCTAGGGTAAGTACATTAGGTAAATGGCCTCCATGAGATGTAATGAATCAATTTACTTAAGCTAGGGATGAGTCACTTTGACCACCCTACACTCTAGCTATCAGTTCAATTTTTGTTGTAACTGCTCCTCCTCTCATGGATTCGACCCCTGAGGCTAGGATGAGTTGGGTTGAGGCCTATATCATGTAATTTATCAATCATTTTACAGGTTGGACTCTATTGGATGTTGTACTAGTGTTTCAGACTTTTGCATGGAATATATTGGATGATTTGCAACTATTTTGCTGGAATTCTTATGGCATGGTATTTTGATATTGTTTCTTCTTCAGTTATATGTGTGTGAATGTTTTGTACCTTTCGTGATCCATTTCACTTCTAAATATGTTTTATTTTGAAGGTGTGATAAGAAGAATACATTTTCTATGCTATGTTTTGGGAAAATCATTATAGTTTGTTTTATTTCTTCAGTTTAAAAAGAATTCATGATTTTCATGCTCTTTTTAGCACCTCACTAGTCTAAACCATTTCATCACTATACTACAAAATGTTAAAGCAACTTGCCTACCTTGCCCCATTAGATGTCTGCAATTCTGATTCTCTTTCGCCCTGACTTAGTTCACTCTCTGATCTAATTCACTCATCCTCTGACTACCCCAATCAAATGAAATCAAACAAACCCTGAGCTACTATATCTAGCCTAAAACCCTAATCTATCTAGCCCTCTTGGTTGTGATTCTTTGGAGAGAGCCCTCTCTAGCTTGGTAGGGCTAGCTACGAAGTCAAAAGGTTGGTCTGTGGCTACCTCAACTGGAAATCCAGAGGAGTGATAATAGGATGTCTTACATTATACAATTAGGAGATCTTTCAATGCTCGCCTTAAACATCACATTATGGATACCTTCCATAATCGAAGCATTGACTCTGTCATCGTTAAAAAAATCCCAAAAGACTCGCCATTTAATTTGATTTGACAATACGAAGATATTGGCCTCCGCTCTTTCCAGTCAAAGAATCTCACTAGGGAGGCTCTAGAAATAAAAAAGGACCCTAACATCTTTAATTGAGAAGATGTTTATAAATTGAGCCAATCTTGAGAACATACTATCCATTTTCTATCTTCAAAATATAACCTTGATGTCAGTGAACTCACCCTTCCTCAGACTCCTTTCACATCGCCCTCTTCTTCTTATTCTCGTTATTTTCATCCCCACCTTCCCTTTAACCTTGTACTTATATTAAGTCACTCCTTTTACCTTAATTCAATCTCCCCCTGTTCTATCGAAATAATTTAATTTATTAATCATAACATCTCCATAATTTAATCTACCCATTTCTCTTTCATAGACATTTCTTTTTACCAAATTCTCAATTTTAGTTAGAACAACCTGCATAACAGAGTCATTTTCGATTACCCAGCTTAGACCAACAGTTGATATTTCAAGCATAAAATTTTCGTTTGATGTCGGATTCAAATGATTCAAATTGGAAATGAAAGTAGATTCATTTAATTATCTCCAATAGAAACAGGTTTCGAATAAAAGAAGAATTGATAGGTAAAATACTGTAAGGAACAGCTGGAAAAATAGAGTTTTAAGGATGCTGATTTACGATAGACAGTGAATATTTTGATCACAACTTCCCCATATGATATCGAAATTGCGTTATTCCAATTTCATTGTAAAATATATTTAGAGGGGAATCTACCATAGAAACAGGTTTTAAAAATTCACTCGTTTAGGCCTCCAAACACTGACTGTCCCAACTTTGTTCCTGAGCTGTCCTCTAGACATCCAGCCAATGTTTTGGTTCTAACTTTTTCTTTTCAAATCCAAATTGAGTGATTCAAATTGGGTTGGAAAGTAGAAATCAAGGGCTACTGAGGATAGAAACAGGTTTTAAAAATATTCCCTTTTGGTCCCTCAAAACATGACTGTCCCGATTGTTTTTCCAGAAATTCCATAAAGCCCGCAAGCCAAAAAAATATGATATTGAAGCATTTTTTCAAATTGGTGATAAAAGTAAATATGAGTGTTTATAGAACTATTATTTCCATTGTAATTCATCTACATACACAAGTGAATTAAAAAAATTATCATTGATGTTGATTTCCATAGCATGTTGTAATAAAAAACAACTAGCTTTACAAAAATAAAAATAAAAAAGATATGTTTGTTTTATTTGTTTATTTATTTTATTTTCTCGACTATCCTACTCTTATTTGATAATCGAATATTTTTATGTATAAGAGTATTTCCAGTGGAGCCATTTTCGAAACAAGGCTTCATGTATACACACCCAAATTTGAAAAATGCATATTAATGAATATTAGTGTATGAGAAGCCAACTTCCCTTGAAAAGATGGTATCAAAAATTGTTGAAGCATAGAGTGATGTTGCAAACAAATGATGGAGTGAAACCAATCTTCAATATATCCTTTACTTCTTGATTTCCCATAGCATCATATCATGAAGTTCTTGAGCTTTTAAAATAGCTTGTTGATGCATAGTAAAAGAAACCTCATTTTCTTCCATAGCTTCTATAATTTTTGCATTTGAAACATTCTGAATCTCATTGTAAGTTTTCTTTAATAACACATGTGAGATAGAATGGGTGGGAAGGGTGGGTAAATTTGGCGGTTCAACATTGTAAGTATGTTGTACTGGTTTATTATGGTGAGGGGGTGGAATTAGTTGAGCAGGAAATGGTGTAAGGAATGGAGCATTTTGATGATGTGGTTGATTGGGTTGTGTGAATGGTTTTGATGGGAAAGCAAGATATTGTGGAAGAGCTGGTGGAGAATATGGAGAATGTGCTTGTGCTACAAGATGAGGGAGAGTAGTCATGCAATCATAAGGTGAACCATGCCAAGCTTGTAGACAAAATTGTTGGTGGTTATATTGAGATTGACATGGCTGCCCTAACACATTAGTATTCCATAATGGATTATGCAAGTAAGAAAGTGGAGAGGAAATGTTTTGAACCATACCTGTAGGCCATGATTTCCATGGTTTTGACCTTGTTGCAGCTTCCTTACCTCTTTGATATGCTACTTCCAAATTAGATAAGGAAGAATAACCATCTATGGTATGCTCCTTTCCGTCATGAGCGAAAAACACTTCATCAAATTCTTGATTTTTATGAACCTGCGAAACATCCAATTTTGCATTTAGAGAGCTAATAAAATCAACTTTAAAATTTTCAAATAAAGCATTGATTTCAGCTCTTATGTCTCCTATTTTTGTAGCAGATTTGGAAAAGGAAAAACAAACATCTCTAGAATTCTTACCAGCCTTGGAGATTCCTCTTGAATACCTTATGCACAACTCACAAACATCATCATATGATAACTGAAAAACATCACCTTTTCCTATCAGATTTAAGAGTTTTAAAAATTTATCTTTGATTCCTTTAAGAAGGCGTGTTTTTAAGATCTCTTTTTCCAAATGCTTATATTTTGATTTTTGAAGGTTGTATTGAAATCGATCTACATAGTCCTCCAAACTTTCATCTTCCCCTTGTATCATACCAAAAATATCTTCATTGGATTTGCAATAGTCTTGGTACTTCTTCAAGAATATGTTCTTCATGTCCTCCCATGATTGGATGCAATTCCCACCTAGGCTCATGAACCATCGAAGAGCTGCTCCTTTTAGAGTAATAGGAAACACTTTCAATCTTTTATCATTAGTACAATAATCATATCCTCTACAAATTATTTCGAACTCAAATAAGAATGTATCTGGATCTTCATTTGCTAAACCATGAAAATTTGGTAAAGATGGGGGAATTAT
>APFE030870736.1:1755-15045 GCA_000404065.3 Pinus taeda | reverse complement strand
ATTTTTGAAGGTTGTATTGAAATCGATCTACATAGTCCTCCAAACTTTCATCTTCCCCTTGTATCATACCGAAAATATCTTCATTGGATTTGCAATAGTCTTGGTACTTCTTAAAGAATATGTTCTTCATGTCCTCCCATGATTGGATGCAATTCCCACCTAGGCTCATGAACCATCGGAGAGCTGCTCCTTTTAGAGTAAGAGGAAACACTTTCAATCTTTGATCATTAGTACAATAATCATATCCTCTACAAAGTATTTCGAACTCAAATAAGAATGTATCTAGATCTTCATTTGCTAAACCATGAAAATTTGGTAAAGATGGGGGAATTATGTGCATTTGTGTCACTCCTCCTAGATCTTTGATAGGAAATTCAAAAGTAGAAATGTGAGCCATTTCTTACCATAGTATAAGATGTTCTCCATGTGTTTCTTCGAGGCTCCTTCTTCAAATGTTCCTGTCAATCGGTTAGTGAAATGGGTGGTGCTTACATCACCACTTGCGTGGGATCATGTGATTCATTTTTAAAAATTTCTATCTTTTTTCATTCACACAGAAATTCAAACATCTATTTCTACCCTAGGTTCTTTAACAATTTTGTTGGAAAGCGGGCGAGGGAGCAGGGATTTTACATGCTCCGTATGCAGGTTCTTACCTTCTGTTTTTAATACCCAATTATTTCCTAACAGGCACTCATCAGATGCACACTACTCTTTAAGAATGGCTACACTCTCCCCGGCAACGACGCCAAAATGTGGAGCGATAAAAAGGTGTCTTTTTAACTTCTAACTACCTCACATTAATTGTCAACCGAGGGACGAATTTTTATTTCAAGAGTGTACTCAGTCTGAGGCGGCTATTTACTCAAGAGTAATGTTTTGCAGTATAGTGCTTAAAATCCAAAAGTAAATGAATTCTTGGAAAGAAATCTAACTACAACAAGAAACTGAAATGTTCTAAACTAAATCATTCACTCAAACAACCATCAATTGAAGATACAGTAGCAATAACTCATTCCTCTAGAAATTGATGCAATTAAAATCAAACTGGAACAAGACAATCAATTTGGGAACGAGGAAGCAATAACCAATGTTCTCTACAGTTGACAATCCTGCTTTAAAGCAATTAAAAGGAAATAGAAATTGAACTGAAGCTGCTATTGAAAGTAAACTAGGAAAACACTTTAAAAGCAAACTCTTGCAATTAATCAACAAAAATGAACAGCAAAGTAAATGGACATCAAACTAGAATGAAAGGAATCGAATAACCAATCCTATTGAACAACAATCCGTAATGAATATCAATCAAACGGAACAGCAAATGGAATGAAACCATAATTGAAATAGAAAAGCGAAGCTTTATATTTGAAATGAGCAGCATAACAATATACGTTGAGAAGGATAATAATCTCTGTTATGATGGAAAAGAACAGCCACACGATTTAATCTCAACTTGTGCAATAAAAAAATTTCATAAAATATTATAACAGCTCGCTGCAAAAACATGAAACTGTAAGGAAATACGATTCAAAGAAATAGGAACTAAATCAAACCATCACATGGCGGAAATTGGAAAGATATAATACAACAATAGCATACTCCACCAAAGGCTGGGCCCTTAGCCGCCAGCGAATGCTGTTGGGCTACTTCAGATGAGAAGAATGTACAACAACCCTTTTATTTATTCATCCTCAAATTGTGAAATCATTACAACAACAAAAGCTTTGAAGATTACAATGGCAATGCAACAATCCCTATCCTATCATGAATAATCCACCATCATTCTTGAATCTCTAGTTCTGAATCCTTAATTCTCCATCATTTTCCATCCTTTTTCCCCCTCCCCTCTCTGATCTCTGTTTTCATTTAAATAGAGAGAGCAGAGAGCAGTTACAATAGAGATGATTACAACATGATTCTATTACAAAATTGGATTATTTCCAACCAATTGATCAACAAGAAGATATATTTCCATTCATCTCTCAACAAGAGCAGGGCGAATTTGGCTTTGTGGCTCAGATTTGGAAAACGGCCACAACAGCAAATTTGAGAAAATCGTACTCAAAGAGCCCTGTGTTTCTCTCAGTACAAGTCGAATTTCGGCAAACCATTTTTTGAAAAAGTTAATTGGGTCCGTTATGGACAAAACCCATGTTCCATATTTTCCAGATTCATCTTCATTTGCTCAGAATCTCAACCGCAAAATTGTCACTCCTTATTCCAACGAATTTCTGAGTTGGCACCTTTAATGATCAAATCTTCAATCTGGAAATTACCTTGAAGGCTAAAAATGGTGAATAGTGTTACAACCAATTTATTAAAACTATCATTGATAAAATAATTCATAATCATCAATTTATTAGAAATAAAGGAAGATAAATAATATTCATCCATAAGAGCATAAATCATTTATAAAATGGATTTAAATGATAAATTATAACAAATGATATAATAGAGAAGAGTAAAAATGGATGAAATAAGTGTTAAAAAGTGGTCGTATTCATGGCTCAACACATGCTTAATTTTTTACCATTTTATTAATATTATTCTCATTCATTTTATTATTTGATTACTTTGACCAAATGCTCTAATTTTAATAATCTTCTTATAATTAATCTTAATTAGTGCAGTTTGACCTCTAAATATTATTGATTTATTTTTGATTGCTTCTCATTTTTTATTTATTACTATTCACATCACTTAAGCCCTATTTCTTACTTTTAATATTATTAATTTTATTTTATTTTATTTTATTCCTATACTTATTATTAAATTAACTTATCATCATCTAAAATTTCTTTATTCTTATAACTAATTTTATTTACTACTATCAAACATTTTCCCCTTTAATTAATAAGTAATTAAGAATTGTTCATTTTGTTTCTTTTCCTTCTTATTATCACCTTTAATTTTACTAATATTTGTATTAATATTCTTAATAGTCTTCCTACAATTATTCTTTATCATTCTATCATGATTATTTGCTAATATTAATAAGAGTACTAAATGAAATGCAACATAATGTTTTCCTCTATCACTATTTAATTGATTAAAGGTTGTGCAGACTGCAGAGAAAACTCTGCATAATGAAATCTCTTCGCACAATGAAATATCTCCACATAGAAAACTTTGTAAACGAAATCTCTTTGCATGGTGAAATCTCTCCGCATAGTGAAAGCTCTCTGCACAATGAAAGATCTCCGCACAAAACTCATTCCATAATGGAAATGCATTTATAAATTTAAAACTTATTTTCCAACATTAAATGAAATTTTTAATGACAAATACAATTTGCATGCTTTCTCTGTCCACACAGTTCTCTCACATCATTATTATTATATATTATTGGTAATATTTTAATACTAAATAATTTGTATCTCCATATTCCAAATTGCTCTGCTACAATGTTTTTTACTTCCGCATGAATTTTTCCTCCACACAGTTCTCCTGCACACATTCCTTCTGCAGAATACTAGTATTTAAATTATTGAAGCCAGTGAAATTTCATCTTAGTTCAAAACACTATATTGCATCTCTCAAAGCGAAGATTGTTTTGACAAAGAACTCAGGTATTCTTAGTCCACATTATCTATGATTTATGTGGAAAAAAAATTGTACAAAATAACAAATACAAGTGTTCCATGATGTTTCACACTTCCGCGTGCATTCTCTCTCTGTACGATTCTCATGCATACCTTAGTGAAAAATATTTTGGAATGTATGTGTAAATTCAAGTTCATCCATTATGAATAGTTCGAAAATTCATATTAAGCATATACTAAGGAGTACTAAGTCCAGAAAATTCCTTGTATGAATTGATTCATTGTGCATACTGTCAAGATTCATATGAACCAAATACTAAACAATCCACAATTTTTCATTGAAATTCTATATATTAGTTTATTTCCTGTGAAGGGGAATGCATGCAAAAGTGAAAATTTGTCCATTGTGTGGAGTTCGGAAATTAAATACTGAGAAGTATTATATATTCATTTAATTGTGTAGATGGAAATGAATCTGCAAGTGCAAGTTCATGCATTTACAATCTTACTTGTGTGGATTGATACATTGTGCATAGTGTCAAAATTCTCATGAAGAAAATATCGAGAAATATTACATATTGATTCCACAATGAAGTTCTTTTGCATACAATGAAAGGTTTTTTGAGTTATTTATACATAATGAATACTTATCCATGTTGTGCACAATTAATTCCATTTTCACATAGATGCATCCGTTTATCCATTTATGCAGGTTGTGAATTCAAGTGTGGGAGAAAGGTTGTGTGATAATTGTGGTAGAAAGGGTATGTGGGAAATGTAGGAGAAAATACTATATATCATCAAGTTTTCTTCGTACTCATTCACAGAAGGCTAAATATGGGGAGAGGAGGGGGGAGAGGGGTGGATAACATATATTATTTCTTTTTGTGGAGAAAGGGTGTGCAAGAAGTGCGGGAGAAAGGGTGTATGTGAAGTGGAGTAGAAGAGACTATATTGATTCAAGATTTTTTCTTTTACATTCCACATAAAGCTAAATTAACACTGTAGGTAAAATTCACTTTGCAAGAACAAGTTCTCAGAGAATTGTTGGCATTATGGCACAGGTTTGGAGCTATGGCACAGGTGTTGTCCTTGATGGCAACTCTCTTTGGTAACAGATCTCAGTTCAGGCACTCAGAAAGAAGAAAAAGACATATACGCAGGTTCATCTAGACAAAGGCGCGTATACACGCGGGTTATACATTACAAAAGCGCGTATATGTTGGTGATCATACTTTTGGTCCATGGTAGTTAGATCCTTGGAATTTGAACCTATGTTTTGGACCATGGCGTCTCGGCAGATGTGTTGATCCCTAGTTTTGGGTTCATGGTATTGAAATGTTATGGTTTTGGACCATGGTATTGAGGAAGGCCTAAGACTATAAAAGAGGAAGGAGATCATGTGGCAAAAGGTGAAGCTGAATTATTATTGAACATCTGATAAAGTGCTAGAGCTGGTATATCGGTAATGGTGCAGATCTGGATCTAAATGAAGAAGGAACATTAGTGCAAAAGGAGGATAAGTTCTATTCATGGGTCATAATCTTTAAGACCTCTTTGTTGAGCTAAAAACATACTCTGATGCTGAATATCTACCTTCTGCTGAGAAGTGTTCCCTCTTTGACCTCTGCGCTACTGCAACATCTCCATGCATCTCGCACCATTGCACCATTCTCTGTGATACCCTACACTGTGCAACACACTTGTGCCTCTCGTATTGTTGTAGCTTGCATGCTCTGCACTGTCTTAGGATTCCTTTCACTATAGCTCTCTCTTCTGCTCCATCTGCATCTGTCTCTACCCAATCAGTCAGTTCCTACTACTCCACATCGGGGCTCCCATAGCAAGGTCTCATCAAGAGGTTGGGTATCTCAAGAATCCTGCCCCTCCTCCTTGGGACGATCACTCCACATCGCCCCACCTCCTACCTGGAGGTATGGATGCATGTGATCCCTCTGCCCTCCTGGCTTGAAGTTTCCCCCTACTGGAGGTCTCTGCATGAGTATATGTCTTTATTCGATCTCCTCTCACCTTCTCTAGTTGTGGCTGCTCCACAACCTCCTAAAGTTGCTTCACCAATCATGGCTCCTCCATAATCATCTGAGTCTTCTTTTGGCACTGCATGTTGAGAGGTAATTTACTCTCCCTCTCAACCACAAAGTATCTAACCTTTGCGTTGCTCCTGAAGGCTTTGCATGCATCTTCTACCTCAAGTGCATACAGGTTCTTGGCTAGCACACCAATCTATTTCCACTTTCCCGCTGTCACAAAATTTTCTAGAAAAAGTGTTGATTTTAAATCAGAGATATCTCCCTCATCCGAACTCCGATTCAACCAATTTTTCTTTTGTTATTTATTTATTTTGGGTATTTTTCCGCAAGGAATCAAAATCTGCTATTTATTTCTAAAAATTTTGTACAAAAATTTTCAGATCTTCTCTGCAAACTCTCGGCTCAAAATTCAAAACTTTGAAATCTCCTCTCAATATGTTGTTCTTCCTTGATCACTTGTGCTCTGATACCATGTAGAATTTCATAGAATTTTTCTACAAATTAGCTATCTCTGATACCATGTAGAAATTTCCCACCTATAGATCAACTAATAATGCAATATACTAAAGAAAAATACTTGATCTACTTCTACAACCAATTTAGCGGAAGCTTAATCAAACATGGGAAAGAACAATAAGAACACATATAACTAATATGGAGAAATCAAACACACATAACACAGAATATATAACTAGGGGAAAGCACCAGCCTAAAACCCCATCTCTGTTTTAGCATACAAGTGGAAATATGTCCGGATTAGACAAATCCTTAGCTCGGAAGCCATCTAGCTCTCGGTACAATGCCTCTGCTGCTCATAGACAGTCAAAGGCTTCTCACAAACCTTCTCCTCTGCCCTCCAAACTTCCTATTTCTATGCACAATTTTTCCTGGGTCCTCCAGCTGTAACCTGTGTGTTCTCACCTCACACACAACACTGACCTCTGAAATAACTGCACAAACTTGAAGGATTGGATGAGCTTCTTTTATAGGAAAAATATTCATCCAACTAATAGTACACTATCCCTTCTCTGATCTCAACTGGGTCTCTGACAGAATTGACATGCATCAGTTATCCATGAGTGAATACATAGTTATTTGAAAATAATAGTTGTCACATGCGTGCAAGCATCAACAAACTATATTTCATTAATTTAAATAATTGTTAAATTAATCTAACTGAACTTGACTAAGTAACCTAAGTCAACTGATCCTCTCAATATAGAACACATCCTTAATTCCTCAATCAGTGGAGAAAATCACGGACACATTCCCCAATTAGTGGAGAAATAATTACATGTTCTCACAAAGACTTCAAGTTTGATTTTCCTTAACTAATTAACTCATGGAGAATTAATTAATTAATATTCCAAACTGATGGTAAGATCAAATTCAAATTTACTTCCTATAGATAGACTAGGGACTGCTATAAATAGGAAGGGACCCAAAAATGCTATTTTTAGAAGATGTTATTTTTAGCAGTTTCACCTCTCACCCAAGGTGGCCAAAATGCTCATTGGCTAAATTGCTATTTTTAGAAGTGTTATTTTTACCAATTCCTAAATTTAGCATTTGTTTTTGCACACTTTTCAACATCACCTTACTCTACTTCACTGAGTTGACAAGGGTTAATCGAATATAGAAACACCGATTAGAGTACATGGTACAGTCAAAGGTGCAAGCATTGTGTTTTCAGCAAGACTTACTCTAAATAGAACATATTTTCCATCAGGTTATCATCAACTGAAAGAACGCAAGATCTTCATAAAGAGAGGGGATAACAGATAGCCAAATGTTGATAGTTGTACAAGTCCACTTGTACTTATCCATGCTTGTCTTAATAGCTAAACATGGTTTCAAGTGAAGCTAATTCTACAGGTGCGTAACAAGAAAACAAACAAGCAAGCAAAATCTAGAAGTCAAACAAGTAAGAAAAGAAAACCATGAATGAAGAGAAAAAAATAAAGAAAACACTACTCCTACTCCTAAAATAAAGAATGCATGTGCCTACTCACATAAAGTGATATTTCCAATGGAGCCACCTGCACATTGGTTGGTCCATGTTGGTGAAGGCATGGTTGACAAGAAATATACTAAGGTAAACCAATGCAAAAGAAATATAAAACAATGAAGAACAACATGCTTGAAGTTCAAATGTGTCCTTAGAAAATATAAGAGTAAAAGTGCAAGACAAACACTTCGTGAACGTACCATGGTGAAGCAGCACACTGTGCATGGATTAAAAACATGCACACTCGTTTGATCTGAAGAGATGAGAAAACATTTAGAGATAATAAAACTTGCGCTTCACAGCATGACTTGCTACATATGACTCCTCCAATGCATGAGTGATAGGATCGTGTGATTCTGGTGGAGAGTATGAGATCTATGGATCAGAATGATCTTCAATGCAGATGGGAGAGTGATGAGGAGTGTGGGGTGTTTGAAAAAATTTATAATCGGGAGTGGAACTAAACTCAAGACTACAAGAACCTAACATAACCATCATATCAGGCTAAAGTGCCTCAATATCTTGAGGGGTTTTCACTTCATCAATGGGTATATCATCAAAGACAAGTGGCTTGGAAAGATCAATAGTAAGTGAATCAACATCATGATCGAATGAGTGAGTGAAGAGATCACGACAGCCGGGATCAGAAAATTTTAGATATACATTGGCATCCTCATGATTTGAAGAATCATACAAAGGGGTTAATGAGAAACATAAATTTTCACCCTTTGAATTTTTGGAAATGAAAGATGATAGATTAAGTGGATTCAGAAGGAAAGTTTTGTCCTCACCACAATCAAATGGCGGATTGATATCTCATGTTTCCTATGAATGATCGAAAGTAGAAACATCTGGAAATGAATTTTCACAAGACAAATAAGAAATGGAAGGATCACAGAAGATGTCAGGATAGAGCGAACAAGGTGCGAACAGAAGGAGGTCATCCTTCACCACAAGTTCTTCTTCATATTCCCACACATACCCATAAAACATGATAGTGCAGGTTGGCTGCTCAACACCAGCTCCTTCAACAACTTGATCCTCATGAAGATCACATGGGGAGTCCAGAATGGATGAACACAAGACACCAAAATCTGGAGGATCAGTAGAATGAGAGGATGAAGGTTGAGAAAATGAGTTCATGTGACAACAAACAGGCTTGTAGACCAAATCTGCATAACAATCCAGAGTAGGTGGGGTGGGAGTAGGTGATGGTTCAACAAATGGGTTCACAACTTCTCCTAGGGAAGATAGATCTTGATGATCAAATGTATACATGAGCACTAGAGGCTCCCATTACATAGAGTTGAGCAAAAATGGAGTTCATGAAACGTGTGTTTGAGATCAAGGACAACAATGGCACTTGGATAAAACTTATAAAGATGACAATGTGTCACCTTCAGGAAACTAATTAAAGATCCCTACTTGCCAAGGTGATTTCATCTTAGCTTCTTTCTTTTTTGGGAGCACTTCCATGCATTGAATAGAACTATTGCGTAGTTTTGGAGGGAACCGAGCAACCTGCCAGCACATGCATCAGGCAACAATTGAGGGAATGCTTCTGCACAATTCCTGGGCTGAGTGGCTTTGGTTGCCTCTCATGCTCTGTATAGTTTCCCAATAGAAGACAAGCTGTGAGCTTGGTCTACATATTTATGGAGCCAAAGCTCACTGCTACGCTGATCTGCGCAATTCTTGAGAGTAAGGCTCACTACTGGAATGCACTGCGCAATTCCTGAGAGCAAGGTCAGTTGCCCTCTAGGACTGCACATTTTTCCAAGGCAGTGCAAGAATCGGATGCAAACAAGTCACAGGGGGGTCGGATTGTGGTTAGAAAGAAAACCAAGTAAGCAAACACAAGATGTAAAGCGAAAGATAAATTCGAACAAAAACACAAGTACCTAAGAAGTGCAAGAAAAGATGCTGATATTTAAGAAGAGAGGATCCAAAAAGAAGCTACGACAAAATTTTGGAGGGTGATTGTAGCAACTACAACACGTCCATACGTTTTTTTATTGATTTGTGTAGCATGGGAGGTACTCCTACAATCCTAGGGTACTAGGTTTTGGATAATTTGACCCACAAAAGTGACTTAAAAGTAGTGTACCCAAGAAGTGGGTTTTGTAACCAAAGTTGTGAGCATGAAACCAAGTGGAGATATTAATTGCTTATTCATTGATTGCATGAGGGCACCCTTAATGGAGCAAGAGGGACCTAAGGAAACCATGGAATGTCATGATCAAATGAAATAAATTAATTTCCTTATGTTAGGGGGTTATTATCAAAGGTACACAAGTAGACTTGGAGATATGGCATGACCCTTGAGGGCCAGTCGTTTCTCTCATGAATACTATAAGAAGGGAAGAGATGAGACCTCATTTGATTATCTACAAGTGCATTTTCTTCTCAAGAAAATATAGATCTAAAGGAAGCCACATGCCTTAGCATTTGAGATGGATAAGGAGCAAAAACATGTGTCTCTTTTTTTATCTTTTGCCTCATGTACTGGTACAAGTTAAAGGAGGAAGGTTAGTTATGATTTTTTGAAGGTTTTGTGGTAAAATTGTATACATATGACCAGTGGAGTATCTTTGGAATAGGGTCTAAATTTCCCTGGCTTAAGATCTATGTTAGTGCTGAGTTTCCCTACCTTTGTTCATGAATATCAAGACTCTCTATGCATGAGGCCAAGAGGATATTCTTCTTGTTGAATAAAGGGTGAGTTGAAGTAGATTAGAGTGAAGAATATAAGGGTCTTGTAAGTTGAATTTTGGACTATGGTAGTGGAGGAATGAGTTTCGAGTTTCATAATTAATGCAGAGAATAAGGGAAAATATGAAACATGTTAAATTCTTAAGTGTTTCTCCATAGAACTGAGTTGTTAGGAGGTCGAGTAGAAATGCCTTCAAGGAGAAGAAGTGATAGGTTCGAGTGTGTCATGAAGTATGTCCTAAAAGGTTTAGGAAAAAATTTTGTGATTCCCTAGTTTATTATTTCTTAAGTGGTGTTAAGGAGCTATGAGTGGGTTTTTCGCTAAGCCATAAGAGGTGACAAAGGATCACACTTGTCACTGCATGGGGGAAGCTTGATCAAACCCTAAGTCTGGTCATATTTGGAGTAGCATAGAAGCAAGAAGTGGGAAGAGTTGAAAAGCCTATGAGTTTACTATCTTGGAGGAGTAGGAGAGAAACTAAAGGGAATTTTATGTGAGCCTATGATCAATCACTCTTGGAGGAGTAGGAGGTTTTCTAGAGGTAGTATTGGTGGTTGAAGATGCAATCATTTTGAAGTTGCATAAGTCTTGTGAGCAATAGAAGAGGAGGCAAAGGACCTACCAAATGTCCTCAAGTTATGTGGACTAAAAGGGTTGTGGAACCACTACATCATCAAGTAAGTCAAGTGTAATTTGTTCATGGACAAATTGATAGTCATAGTGTTTTTACTCCAAGCCTGTTGGGTCCCTATAATACTAGTGATTACCCCATTACTATTGTAGTTATACCCCTTATTAATATCGTTGTGCCCCTATTTCCCCCATATTGTTATTGCTATGCCCCATAGAATCCCCCTATTGTTACTTTTGTGGCTTTATATATTATTGTTAGGTCAGCTAGATTATATTGTGACTCCTTAGACTCCTATATATAGAAAGGAGGTTTTGTCATTTGAATCATCCAAGAATTGTTCATTTATGTGATGCAAAGGAGGTTTCCCCCTCGAGGAGGTTGAATTCTAAGGCATTGATCTATCTTTTATATCTTTTCTTGAGCTGGTTTCATAACATTTGGTATCAGAGCTTTGGATTCTAGGGTTTCGCTGCTCCAAACAGGGCATCGTGGAAGTTTCGCTATAACTTTTTTTCTATGATGTTTCAAAAGTCACAAAAAAAACCCATTTGAGAAGAAATCAATTTGAATCTTGGGTCCTAATTTCAGATCTTTTCGCACTATATTTGCGGAGATATGATCTGAGGAAGTTAGTCTTTTTGCAGACTCCAGAGTTACATTCCAAACAGGTGACCTAGGGAAAATTGTCATAACTTTCTCTCTGGGGATCGGATTGAAATTTTGTAAGAAGGTACAGAAAGAGGACGGAATATAGTTTGGTTTTATGCATTTTACAGATCCATAGGTCGAAACAGTGACTCGTGGCATGTCGTACAAGTTCGCTCTACTCAACTAGTCTATAATCAAGTCACTGTGGGAGATTTCACATAACTCTTCCTTGGAGAATCCAATTTGGGTCAGAGTTGTGGCATTGGAAAGAGGACACAGAGGGATACTACAAGTCACAAATTCAGAACTAGATGATCGGAAAGTACAGAGATACATCAGAGGCAATATCGAGCTCCTACAAAGTGAAAAAAGGTCTGTAGATTTTCTTAAATTTTTGCTTAAGCTTGGTTTCAAAATTTATTTTGAAGGAATTCAAAGGGCATAGTAGAGCATTATTATTGGTAACTGATGCCCCGAGGAAAGAAAATGCAAACACCTAGTAAGGAACCTGAAATCTCTAGCATGACTAATGAAGAAGAGGAAGAAATGCAACATGATATATCAAAATTACAAGACCAAGTGCAACAACTGCCCCTTACACAAAAAGGAACAGAATCTAAGATGGATGGTTTAAAGAAAGATGTAGAAGCTAAGATGGATGGTTTAGAGAAAGGTGTAGAAGCTAAGATTTTAAAGAAAGGCGTAGAAGCTAAGATGATTGACGTGGAAGCTAAGATGGATGATTTGAAGATAGATTTGAAGACAGCCATGGACGAATTGAAGATAAATATGAATAAGTTGCTAGAAGAAATGGGCACTAAGGGTGAAAGGGTACTAAAGGAAACTCACGATGAGAATAAAATAAATGTTAATCATGATTCCATAGACGCTAATGTTGGATTGAAGACTCACCATATTCCAAAAATCGATATTAGGAAGTTTGATGGCAAGGATCCTGCCACATGGATATTACAGATGGAGCAATTCTTCGATCTCAATAATGTGCAAAACACACAAAAGGTACGTAGGAAACTTTATATTTGGAACCAAATCAGTTTGTATGGTATCAATGGCTTTGCTCTCGTAAACAATTTATCACTTGGGCAATTTTTACGGAAGAATTGATAGCACATTATGAGGATACAAAAAGCAACACTTTTTTTAGCCAATTATAAGTCTCAAACAAAAGGGTTCAATAATGGAGCACATTGAGGAGTTCCAAAAATTGAACATAAGGGTAAAGAATATTCCAGAGGAGCATAGGATTGATGTGTTCATAGGGACTTTAAAGGATAATATCCAACATGATGTTCGCCTTTGGGAACCTGATTCATTAGAGAAGGCATTCAGCTTAGCAAGAAAAATGGAAAGCAAAATATGGCAACCAGGAAGCATACCACTCACAACTATAAAGACGGAAGTGTTGTTGCCCCTAGTCTTCCACAACCTATAAGGTTGACACCACAACAATTGGAAGAAAAAAGAGCAAAAGGGCTTTGTTACAGTTGTGATAGCAAATACACTAAAGGTCATAAGTGTGCTGAGAAGAAATTATTCTAACATAGATTGTGAAGAGGAAGAAGAAAAGGAGCAAGAAAGGTCAAAAGAAGAGGATATACTCTAGGAACAAAGCCTAGATAAAGAAGAAATGAATCCGACCATATCTTGTAATGCATTGATGGGAATTACTACTC